>VYZP01047791.1:2717-42981 GCA_013400635.1 Hypocryptadius cinnamomeus | reverse complement strand
TCCGGCCGAGCGGTGCGGGGCGGTGGGGCAGCGGCGGCCGGGACAGCGGCGGAGAGCGGCCGGGGAGGTGAGCGGGGCAGCCCGGCACCGAGCGGGCAGAGCCGGGCCGCGCCAGAGAGGGTCCCGGCGGGCGGGAGGGGACCGGGGCACCGGGCGGAGGAACCGGGGCACCCGAAGTTCGGCTGCCGGCAGCCCGGAGGCCGCGGGGGTCGCTCCGCGCTGCGCTCTCCTGTTACCTGCTCGCACAAGTTTCCCAGCGCCCGGTGCCTGGGCGCTGTGCCGGGAGCGGGGTTTCTGGCGCCCCGAGTTTCTTCTGCGTGTTGGCTTTGTGAGAGCAGGGAGGGTTTTTCCCCCAAAAGAAGCGGGGTTTAAGGCTGGCAGCCCGCGGCAGCGGCATCGCCAGCGCGGCGCGGGAGACGCTTCGCTCCCGGGTGCGGCAGAGGTGGCACTTCCGAGCGCCCGCTGCGCTGGGAGAGCTTGGAAACTGGAAGTTGCTCGCTTTTATTCGTGTCCCTTGTCTGCTGTGAGAGAGAGCTTGCTGGCGTTGTGCTAAATAAAAGTAATAAATCATAATTCAGTTAGTAACTGAAATTTTCTTGGCATTTCGAATGGCAGAATAACGGGGGGGAAGCATTTACGGCCATTGCCCTTTGCGGGGGAGCGGGTGATATTCTGATACTGTAACAGGATTTAGATAGCGCTGGTGGCATCCCGTTGTGTGCAGAGGCGGAGAGCTGGTTAACCAAAACTCTGACCTCGGATCACTTTGGAGTGATATGGGAACTGCTTCGTGTATCGCTGTTCTGGGAAGATTCGGAAATGCAGAGTCCTTTGTCTCTTGGTGAAAATGGTGCTTGATATTTTGGCTCAGTACTGTGCGATGTTGGAGCATCTTAACAGAAAAATACCTTTGGAGAAACCATTGTAGTAACAAATAGGTGTTAAAATGTCAAATTTCCCATAAAACTAGGGAATATCTGTTTATGGATTAGGGGCCTTTGGTTTACTTCTCTCCCCTTTTCTCATGCCTGCATATGATTCTGAACGTGGTTTGGCTTTTGTGGTTGTAATCGCATTCTTGGGCAACTTCCTGAAAGAGAAACCTGGTAGAATGACTTTTTTTTCACTGTGCTGAAAAATGACCTCTTGTTCCTTCACTTTCTCTGGTGTGAGCATTTAGTAATGTCTTGTCCCCAGCTTACCACAGGAATTCATTAGAAACCTGATTTTGTAGGGGCTATTCACAAAATATACGTAGGTGTAAGCAGCTGTGCTGCTGTGTAGCTTTGGAGAAACTGCAGACATCCTTGAGGAACGTGAAAAGCAGCTGCATGCCTGCTGAGTGCTCAGATGAGCCTTTGGAGTGTGAGGGGAAGAGCAATGCAAATAAAAAGGCAGAATTATTAAGCAGATTAATTCAACTGCATATAGGATGTACTAGGTTGGAGATCTGGCATTTTGTGGGGTGTGATTAAACTCATGACAATAGCAGCTGTTTGGCACAGGAGCAAACTTTGAATGATGAATGCTAGTCCACAGCTTTTTACAATTACAAGTTGTATGTCAGGCAACCTATAAGCAAATTGTGTCAAGTGCTCTTGAGATGCTGGAAGGCAGCTTCTCTGGGCACTGCTGTTTTATGCCCTCCCCAGGTATGAGGATGGTGGAAGAACTCCTCTTTGCTCTGATTGGTGATATGGCCATCACTATAGTCACACATACATTTATATCTATATATAGCTCTATGTATCTCATGTGGGAGGCAATAGAAACTCATGTCAGAACAAAAAAGAAAACAGAAACCCGCAGTGGATTTTGTCTCAAGGTGTATACAGAAGTGTTGAAGCTTCTGTTTGGTGTTGTCATTGACAACCAGGAGAATAGCATGTCTTAGTCGCGTGTGGAGACTTTTAGCCTGAGTGTCTAAATCACACAGGCAGAAACGTGTTCCCAACCTAGAGTTTCTTACCAGTGTCTGCTAGGCAGAAAAATGTCAAGCAGGGAGCCCAGGAAGTTGCACTGTAAGGTATTTTTAGAATAGATTGAAGTGAATGTGTCTGTATAAATACTGGAAAATAACCACCTCACCTTACTGCTAGGAATTACAATGGAGATGCATATAAATTGCATGTATCCACAGCAAGGGATCAGTTTAGAGGGAGCTCTGGGTAGAGATTTGTGGTGGTGAGCACAGCATCTACCTGGCTCATGCAGCTGGTGGTGGCTTTTGAGCACAGTAGCTCCTATCAAGAATCATTCTTGAAAAAGCTGAGGCTTGGTGGTGGGTTTTTCTTGGAAGCTGGGGTTAGGGTTGTCTGGGCTGTTCGAATTGCTTAATCACAAGCATGCATGAAAGAGCATGCTTTTGTAATAGTAATTATGGGGAAATTAATTCTAATCATCAAAACATTTCCAGTCAACTTGGTTTGTTAACTGAATTCTGCCATTCTCTAGGGTCCAAGGTTTTATACATGAGAAGACAGGGAAAAGATGGATAATCATCACTAATCTGTAAAGTATTGCTACATACAGTCATCTTTACGTGCCTCTGAGCATCTTCCCAGTCACCTGTGACATAGCTAATGAATCAAGTTTTACAGCAAAGTGCTGGCCTGTAAGAACCATGTAATTCAGTACACCTCTACTAGCCATAAACATCTTTTGAATAAGTGTAGTGATATAAGGAATTGCCTTTTTTTGGCTTTGAAGAGCAGGTAGTGGTAGCATGGAGTAGTCGATTACCTACATATGAATTTAAAGATTTAGCATAAATGTAAAGATTCAGTGCAAGTTTAGGGATCTGTGAAAATATAAGAAGTTTATTTTTATTATTATTAAAGTAGATAGCTTCTTTGTGTAAAATCTGGAAAGCTGAATATGTGCAATTGTGTATGTGTTCAGGTGTCTCCTCTGTGATGGTTAAAGTGGTGGGAGGAGAGCAATAAGAGGTGGTAGCATTCTGCAGCTGGGGCTGCACAAACGTTTAGGCTGCCATGCTATGGGGAAAAAAAGCTGTCCTGTGTTCTGCTTGTTCCTGTCTCTTTAGGGATAGACTCTAGTTCATACTTGACTTCTGTAAGCAGAGCTGAAGTGAGAGCCGGTAATCAGGGGCTGGAAAAGTATGGGGCAGTTTTAGTGGCAGTGCTAGTAAAAGTCAAAGGTTCTTGAGCTGTTTATCATGGCCTTGAAATACACTTAAATGCTAACTGAAATGCTTTCTAAGTCCATTAGCACCTCTCCTTGAGCAGTGTCTGTGGAAAAACACGTGTTTTGGCAGCTGCTGTGTCTTTTCTGTGGTCTGGTGTTCACCTGTAATGGCCAGAAAGATGTTTTTTCCCTTATTTCAATGCTGAAATCAGAAGGTGCCTTATGCTGGGATCCAATAATTATGCCATAAAGCAGTTTAAGTATGAAAGCATATTCATCTTGTGGAATTGTCTCCCCGTGGAGAAAATGTCAGTTTTGCTGACCGTGCTCAGCCCTGTGGTGCAAAGTGTGGGCTTCAGGCAGTCTACTGTTGGCATCCTGGGCTTTGGAAACAGCAGCCTGACATTCTCTTCAGTGTTGTGGGACCATGGAAGCAGTTGTGGAAGGGATCAAGACTGATGGCCTGTGAGTGCTGAACTGAAGAAGCCTGTTCAAGGCTGTGTATGTGCAGTGGCCTTGACATGCAGGTAGGTTGGTTTGTGAGAAATATGAGTTGCCAAGAGACTGTTTGCTACAGTGGTAAACCCCCCTGGAGTCTCCAGAAGCACTAGTGAGAAATGCTGGTACATTGTACCTCCCTTAGTTTGGCTGATGTACAGGGAATATGAATTTATGTTCATCAGCTACGTAGCTTTGACCAAGCCTGTTTTTTTACTTAAATGCTTTCTGTATTATTTAACAGCTCGCTCTTTAAGCCTCTGTTCTTGCAGAAGGACATGTTGAGGTATTTAGTGACATTTCTCACTGCTTCTGAGATGGTTCTGTCATCTGGTGTGAGCTGTGAGCTTCTGCTTGCCCACAGCTGAACGAGGTTTCAGGTTTTTTGTTTGACTAGGAGGACAGTTTCCCATTGGCTCTGACAGGTTACAGGTACAAAACCAAGAGGACAACTGAACATGACTAGTTTTTCCTCTTCTATTCTGTTATCCTATAACTTTACACCCCTAAGCAATCTAAGAAATGCCATGTAGAAGTTGGTGCATTATCTGTTATCTCTATGTCTCCATCTTGCTATACACCCTCCTCTTCCAGAGTCATTCATGTGGCTTTCTCAGCAGTTAAACAGGCTGAGGCTCCAGCTGTTCTGGCAGCTGGGTTGAAGAGGTTGCTTTCCCAGCTAATTGCCTACTTCCTCTGCAGAGGTTCGTCATCTGCCTTACAGAAATAGTGATGGACTCCTGGAGGCTCAGCCAACACAGCTCACAACTCAGCCTACGAACTCTCAGGCTGAACTGAATCAGACAGTTTAATATACCAGGTCATGACCTGCTCTTGGAGAATTCTTGTGCATAGTTCATACTCAGTTGTTCCTTTTTTTACTATGTAAATTTAAGTCTTGCCTTCCCAGAAACCTGTAGTAAAGCCAGTGGGATCAGTCAGAAGTGAGGTCAGTTTAACAAAAAGAGTGTTTTCTTAAATACAGGTCTTTAAATAGTTGGTAATTCTCTTATTAACTGGTTAATGTAAGTCATATTGCAGATGACTGAGGAGGTGTGTGCCTGAGCATGTGGATGAGGTTCCCAGCACAAGGCTTCATTCCTGCATCCTTACAGCATCTGGGACTTCTGGTGCTCTTGTGGTTGGCTACTTCTGCTTCTGCAGCTTCCTGGGGGGGAAAGATGAATATAACTAAATGTCTGTGCTGTGAATAGAAATGTCAATGTCCTTATCCTTTTTGGGTAACCTTCAAGCTAGGGCTGGAATGGCTGAGAAGAGGCCACTAAAAGCTATTATCTCATGTTCCTGTGAGCTTAGGTCTGTTTCAGTGATGCTGTCCTGGATACAGAAAATCAGTATACATTTTTCCTCTTAAGTGTTAATAACGTGGCTACATTACACTTTAAGGGTTATATTTGTTAGCTAGTTTTTCAGATAAGGTTTCTAAATTAGCTTGCAAATAGGAAGTGGTTGATTGCTAATGTTGTACAGTGTGATTAATAAATAAATAAAAGGCTAGTCACCCATTCATCTGCAGATCTCCAACCACAAGTGCAGTAAATGCATTCCTGATCTCTCCAAGTAATTTGTCATTTGGTACCATTCCCTATGTACAAATGCTTAAAGTATCAGGTTTTGGCTATCAATGAGCTTGTGTAAGTGCAAGGTTTTTTTAAATTTCATTGTTATGAACAGAGAATACTGGAGTTCCAATTTTATAGTGAAATGACTGTATGTACCTTTAGAGTAACTGCCAACACTTTCTGTCATAGTCTTTCCTCTTGAAGGAGGAGGGGTAAGTAAAAACTTAAAATAATGCAAGTAATTCAATATTCAACACGAGCCTGTGGTTGCATAGTGAGCATTGTTCATGTACAATAAATATGGGAACTGTGGTTCCATGAGGCCTTTCTTGCACTAAAAAACTAAAAGTGGGGGCTTGAGTTTAGGCAAATGCTCTGATTGTTGAACCCCTGTTCCCTCTAGTGGGGTGAGCCCAGAGAAGAGGGTACAGCCTCCCCACCGTGCTGTGGAACACTGCTCTGCTCCCTCTTTTGGGGAAACTGGTTCTGCAGCATTGGTCCTGATGAGCTGACTGTCCCATGCTTGTTTCTTCGTTATGTTAAAATACCCACATTGCATAAAGAACTTAAGATCAACCAAAACATTTCTTTAATAAAGGACACCAGTAAATGAAAAACATAATTCTCTTTAATCTTTCTGATACTGTAAGACTTGATACTAAGTCTTGGAGAATTCTGTGGAAACTACTTTAAATACAGGAATAAATAATACCTAGAAACTTTAGCAGTTGTAGTTTAGCCTACAGTAACAAGAGAACACATAAAATTTGAGAATGGTGATAGAATTGTGCAGTACCATAAAAGTCTCTATAAGCCCCCTGCCCTGTCAACTGTATTTGCTTCATGAAGCAGAGCTAATTTGGGATTTTAAATCATGTATAAATGAGGGATGGAAGTAAAAGCAAATGATACATAAAAGCCTATCTATGTTCTTGAAACTCTGAATAGTGCCTCTGTAGTGGTTGTACAGTCACAACTCAATGGTGAAGTAAAAAAACTCTGGTCAGCTTTGCATGATGTGAAATTCATCTTTGTAATTAACTACCATGAGCCACCCCCAAATGCAATGATAGATAGATACATACATACTGGTGAGAAAAATTAGTCTGGCTTGTGAACTGGAGACCCTGGTCATGAGGCTGCAGACAGTTTGAAATGGAGCTTGTCTCTCTGCACTTCATGCTTAACAGAAACTCCCAGAAAACTGTGGTGGTCAGGACTCTTCATAAAGAAGCACTGAACTCCAGCTTCCTGCTCATGTGGGAGCAGTGCTTGCACAAAGAGATGGTTCCTGTGTGGGACCAGCTGGTTTTATAAGCTGATGCTCTGCAGGGAAATTCCCACTTGGCAGGGGAGGCTGGTCGGACACAGCTGAACAGGCTTTCCAGAATGCACTAAAAACCTGAGAGAGATGGGAATAGCAGAGAAAGGATAAAGGTTGGGAGAGGAAATCTTGAGAACCAATACCATACTTTTTGCATTCATGTGCGATGCTGGCTGTTGTGCCTGAAGTCAGACCAATGTCTTAAAAGATAAAATTATTTCTTTAAAAAACCCATCACTTTCAGCTTATCTCTGTGTACAAGTTATGTTTATATCTTGTTGACAGTAACTTACTCCTCTTCAGAGCAATGTGAGTACTGAGCTGTTTAAAACCTAGCAATCATCCTTTCTTGGAAATGCTCAGCTTACACTAAACTTTCCAGGTACAGAGTAATAATAGAAGGAGTTGTTAGATGAAAAGGGAGAGCCAACATTCAGGACATACCAGAAAATGGGGAAGGAAGATGAAACGTTTCCCAGATCTGTCATGTGGAAGAAGCCAGAACTTCAGCAGGCTGAACTCAGGATGAGGAGAGGATATTGAAGCTGAAGGCTTTGGTATGTGAGAGGCTTAGGCAGAAGGGGAATCAGGAACACCTGTGAGGTGCAGGGAAGCCTACCAAGAGGCTGGAGTGTTTTACCATGCTGCTGTGGGCATCAGCTGAAAAACAAGACCCAGCACATGACCTTCCCACTGCATCCAGAGTGGTCTCCTTGCTTGGGAGAAACAATTGCTGTGTGTTCAGGCAGCTCCTCTAATAACTGTTAACAAATTTGGCTGAATATTTATTCAGTCCTGCTGAAGAGAGCTGGTTAAATGCCTGAAGTGAAGCTGCTTTCAGCTCATATGTCAATTGAAATAAGACTTTTAAATTAGTAGCCCAGATGACAGTGGCATGGAAACATCAACATCTCAGACTTGGAGAGGTCCATGAATGTTTGTTCCAGGCTGGCTTTCTCTGGTCACAGAGGCTGCCCAGTGCCTGCCACGTGGGCTCAGGGGATCTGAGGTTTTTGGGCTTAATACAGTGAGACCAGCAATGCTGTGAGGCTGCTCTTCAGTTTGTCCCTTTAGCTGTGCTTGCTGCTTTTTCATTACAGCTGTTCACAGAAGTGAAGTCTGGTGTCTAAACTTCCTTGTGCTTGATATATCTTTAAAGAAATTACAGAATCAATCTTGCAACTGCAAGAATGAGCCTTTTGGATTATATATTATTGCTGTTGAAGTCAGGCTTCAGAATAAACACTTGGAGGTGTCTCATAGTGCAGTCATTACAGGTATCTAAAAATCTATGTACAGTTGATTATTTCATCCTCAATCCACTGCAAAGTGTTCTTTAGCCTCCCTGGGACAGGCCTTTTCTCCAACTTAGATATTAAATATTGGCATTTTTTCAGATCATGTTTTTGCCTCTGATCTTGAACCAAACTAATTTCTGTTGTTCCTCTTGGGAAGACTGCAGCAGCTTGGTTTGGCTCTCTGAAAATGAAGTTCTTCCTAAGCTAGTTTTCTGCTGTAGGAGGATCTTCATTGTTAGCAGTATTTTGTGCCTGGGGCTGAAGATGTAACTTTTCCCTGCTCTACCAAATGCTTTTCTAGACACAGATTAAACAGCCTGTATTAATATAACTTTGCTTTTGTAACAAGCATTCTGTAAATGCAGGCTGAAAGAATCACATCTTCTTTGTTGATATAACTTTTTCTATAATAATTTCATCCAAAAAATTTAAACTAGGTACTATGGTGGTGATCTGAACAGTTGAGCCTAGTGAGAGTAGAGTATCTTGCCCAGTACATCTGAGAGTCAGTGTTTGCAGCACCAGCATGAAGCTGAGCTCATCCCAAGATTGGGAGCCTGAAGACTTTCCATCATCTGTCATGAAACAACACAGAACATCAGTGTACATAGGACATGCTGCTGTTTTCCTCCTCTGCCTTCCCCAGAGCTCTGTGCCTGACTGGAATAGTTGTCTGAAAATGCAGTTAGGGTTAATAACTGCATTCAGTGTGATGTACAGGACTTGGGGTGGTGCTGCTCTGTGAGGCAGGGGGAGTTGAGTTCTCAGTGTGCTTGCTGTGGAGGTGGCGTCTCTCAGATAGATGAATGTGTGGCACTCATCTCTTTTGCTCAGAAACTCTAACATTAGGGTTAAGAACTGGATTTGCATAACAAATTGCAATGTATGATAATACTGGCTATGTTTCTTTGGGTTAGTGACAGCATTTCCATTGCGTGTTGAGAAGTTTAAATTGTGGATGTTGTCCTTCCTGTAAGTGCTCAGTCTAAGAAGTGGGCAGCTTACCTTACAGAGGGACTTTTTTTTTGATCCAGCATCTTTCAAAAGCCCACATTTATGTAAATGAATTCGCCTATACACTTTCCTCCTTCTCAGTTTAACTTTGTAAAAAATATAAAGGTCATAGGCAAAGAAATTCCTAGTCTGTATTTTTGTTTGGTTTTCTGAAGCATTAGATTCGGATTTAATTATCACTAAGTTTTTTAGCTTCAGTGTTATGAAAGCTTGTTGAAAGCTTGTTGATATTCTGTATAGCAGGTCAGCTGTTTTCCATCCTACACATCATACATCCTTTTGGATTTCTTCTCCCAGCACTGTGCTTAAGCTGTTTCTTTCAGGATATGCAAATGCACTTCTTGATACTGGACTGCATAGAAGTTGATTTTACGGAAATCCGTGATGGAAACTTCAATTGCAGGGATGCCACTTCTTCTCAAAGATCCAATTGTCTCCCCAGTTACCTAGTTACCTAGTTAAGTTACACAGTGGCCAGAGCAGGGCCAGGCCTAGAAGCGACTGCTCTGTAACTTGTGATCAAAAGTGGTTTTACTCTTTTTCCATACTCAGAGCACTGCACAACTTCTTTTCACTTATTGAATAGCTATTTGCTAGAGATTGTGCTCCAAACCAGAGACCAACCCATCTTAATGGTGTGTGAGGAGGGAGAGGTTAGGCAAATATGGAGAATTCTGGGGAAACCAGATGTGGAAGGTAATTGATTGAAACAGAAATAAACCAAAATTCTGCATCAGTGGCCTTGGGAGCAGAGTTGGGTTTTTTTGACAAGGCTTCACATATTATGGGGAAAATATAAGGCTGTGACCCTGAGTCTGTCAGGGACTGTCACCAGTGAAGTAGAAAACTTGGAAACTTGCAATATGTTCTGAGAAAGTCAAGAAGATAAGTGTCTGCCTTCAGTTAGGCTTGTGCAGATGAAGTGCCTAAATGACAATGAAACGTTGTTTTATTTGATTTCAAAGTGTCGCTCCTGTCTCTGCCGTCATGGTATGCTTCTTGCCATATAATGTATCAAGGGTAGATTGCCCTCAAAATAGCCCAATTTCCTGTGGTTTGCTGTCAGGATCAGGTGGAGCTCCCTTGGTCAAAAGCCTGGTTTTCAGATTGCAGCTCAAACTGTGCTCTGTGATTATCTGGTACTGTCCCTGTCCATCACTAGTAGGACAGGTTGTATTGCACCAACATGCACCGTTGCTTGCTTCAAAGTGCATCCAGTAAGACTTTGTAATAGTTTTAGGGCCTTGAAGTTTCTGTTTGCCAAGATACTAGGTGGAGTTATAAGTCTGCTTAATATTGGGATTAAGAATTTTTTTAAACTACTGCTTGGGTTTCCAGGCTTGGGAGAAGAGATGGCCACCAAACCACCAAAGAAAACCCTAAAAGCTAGCACTAAAAGTAGCTTTTCTTGGAGTGCCTCCTGCAAGGCAGCAGTGCCATCAGTGTGGAGCTGCTGCCTGTGAGAGAAGGAATCCTTGCCCTTAAGAACAAAACTAGAAGTTTCAGGTGGTTTGTGTTAGTATCAAAGAACACTGAAGAATGTTCCTTAACAATTTTAATTTATTTTGAAAAGTGCAAGTTTACTTTCCCTGTCAAGCTGTTGGCTCTCCCCCATGACATTTTCTTGCTGTAGCTGGTGATGAGGGGTGCAAGACAAACGTAGGCGTGACTCATGCAACCTGCCTCAGTGGGTTGCAAACCCAATCCCTGGGGGTTGAGTTTTGTTCCTGATGGTCTCAGCTGCAGCTAGCCCAGTCCTGTCTAGATTTTGGACTAAGCTTGAGTAGTTGCAGTGGATGGCTGATATGAAGCTCCTTTGGAAGGAATTGTGCTTAAGTGACCTCAGAACTGCTTGGGGGATTAGTAGGTTTGTGGAGAAGACAATTATTGGGTGGGCTGTTACCCCGCTTGGTGGGACAGCGTTTTCACTTTTTCTTGCATAACTTAAATCAGCAAGTTCCTCTGCTCAGAAGTGTGCTAAAGTTGGGTTTGGGGGAGAAAGATGTCTAAACTCCTGCATTATTGCATTTTCAGCTTTAGGTTTATTCTGCAACGGCAAACTGCGACAAAGCCAACTTCGTCCCCTCAAATGGTGCAGAAGAAAGTGGAAATGCTGTATTTGTCGCTTTCAAGTGTTTTAGCACAGTTAAAGTACATGCTATTAAAAGATGATTAAACAAATCTGTACAAACACCAGCTGGTTTTCTGGTAGTCAAGTGCTCCAGCATGGTTTGAACTCGCAGCGTAGGTAGGCTGGCGATGGCACAGCTCCTTGGGGTGTGTGGGAGGAGGATGGGAATGACAAGGCTGTGCCTCTGCTGGGCCCCAGCACCCTGGGGTGCTGCACCTAGAAAAGCAAGTGTGCCAGCTTGCTGCACAGGGGGCTCCAGGGCAGCAGAGACCTGGTTTTGCATTTGTTATGCAAATAACACTTCATTCAGTTGGACACCTTCTGCAGCCTTTCTTCTGAAATCAGTGAGGGAACAGGCTCCTGGCTGGCCTGGGAATGGAAGTCAGGGCTGTGAACTGTGTAAATAAAATGTCTTCATGTTGTGAACAGAGAACATAATTTAAGGAAATTGGAGATTGTTGCATGTTTCTCTGAGTATCTCTTTGCCCTAACAAAAAGGGTTGAATTCAGTTTTGTAAGAGGAAATACAGCCCAGTAGTTACAGTGTTCAGTGTTTGACATTTGGGCTTGGCACTCTGTAATCAGTTGCTGATAGGTCCTGAACAAAATGTTGATGCTGCTTGTGCTTCAGTTCTCTGGAGCTCATGGATAATAATACTGAGTTCTGTCAGGTGTTAGACCTGCAGATGAAGATACACCCGTTTTGAATATTAACTTCATTCTGTATACATTAGGTGCTCTGTTTTCTTAAATGGAAAAGTACAGGTTGAAATCTAAGTTCAACATTTGCATTTTAAAATCTGAAATTTTCCTCTACATTCCTGTTATTGAGAATGCCAATTATGTAGCTAACTGTTATTGTTCTAGGCAGGTGTAAATTCCCACACCAGAAGGTCCGTTTGCATATGTAGATATGCTTCTGTTCACTGCAGAAAATGCTCTATGAGGTGTACTGTGCATCACATACTAGTGGGTGAGGACCATACCACACTTCTCAGCACTCATTTACCATAAAGGGCAGTCTAAATAGAATGCCAAGGCTCATTTACCTGAAACACAAAACTGTCTGAGCTAGGGTGTTGTGAGATGTAGTTTCCTAACTTGGTGGCTTTTGTCCTTTATATGGGCACTGATGTGTAGCTATGTCATGATTATCAGTGGATCTGGAAACTCCTAGACCTAGAATCCTGATAGTGCTAAGTAAAACACAGTGAGTTGTGTGAGTCTCATTACCAGAGCTCTGTGAATGGTGTGGGGCATGTGTGCAAGATTTGCCTGCTCTTTAGGTAAATAAGAATTTATGTTAAAAATTTTGTACTTGTGAAAACTGACTTATCTTCCCCATCTTGTTTTCTTACAGGTATCTCCAACCAGGAATCATGAACTGGCACTTTTCACTCCTCTTTGTTCTTGGGACTTTAATGTCTGTATGTTCCCAGTTCAGTTTTTATCCTCTGGAAGAGCTTAGCTCTGATGTTGGAATCCAGGTCTTCAATCAAATAGTGAAAGCTAAGCCTCAGGACAATGTTGTTGTTTCTCCTCACGGGATTGCATCTGTCCTGGGGGTGTTGCAGCTGGGAGCTGATGGCAAGACAAAGAAGCAGCTGACAACTATGATGAGATACAGCGTAAATGGTCAGTGATCCTAAGGTGGTTTTGGGTGTGTTTTGTCAGACTCTTCATGATGTGTGAGATGGCTTTCAAAGTGTGGTAGATTGCATCATGCACCAATTAACTCTGTTTACCAAAGCACAGAATGGACATGCTTGCAGTTAATTGGCAATTTGAGCATGGGCATGTACATATACCCAAACTGGCTTATAAGCAGCTTGGTTAATGACTTCAGGGCCCTGGCTAGAACTGCCTTTGTCCTTGCCAAATTGGTATTCCAGAACAGGGTGGATGGTGGCCCAGCTCTAGCTCTGAGCAGGAAGGTGGCAGTACTCCATTTCAGGCTGTACTGAACAACCTTTAATGTGCCACTCCTTAGATAACAGGGCAAGAGGATATTTCTTGGCACCTCACTGAAGGCAGTGCAAACTAACCATACAATTGATACTTTCATGTTGCTCTGCAGTTTTGTTCATGTGTTTCTGCTGTCAGAATCCCTGTACGTGTAGTTCTTGTAGTGCCCTCTTCTTGAAACAGCCATTTCTGCTTGCCTGTGCCTGACACTGCATGCATCTGTGTTCGTATTCCTCTGCCAATGTCTGCCCCTCCAGAGGGAGTAGGCTGAAGATTCTTACTGCTTTAATTTGCATGCTATTTTTGTGAGTGTTTGCCAGCAAGACTTAACATCTTAGTGCCAGCATTCTGCCTTACTTCCAAGAATAGAAAACCCTCCAGGAGGTAAGTGCACATTTAAATCTTGAGCAGTATTGTCATATATCATGTTGTCATATAACATGTTGTCCTGTCTTCATTTGCTTTGCTGTTTTGGTCCTGGATTCAAAGTACAATAAAATTATTTGACACCTTAACATCTAAATTATGTAGGTTGAAATCTCTTCATGGGATAATCAGCTCTAGAAATATTTGAATGCTTAAAATCTAAGTACTTGCAAAAATGTTAAAGTATTATATCAACTGGTTTTATTTGGCCTTCAGACTTCCTAATCCTAACTGTGAGACACAGAGGTTCTCAAACACCTTAGAAGGTAGCCACTGCCTGGTTAGAGGCTTGTTATGGGATGCTACCTCTGTCCTTGCACAGGTTTCCCCTGCTCTTGTTCATGACTACCTTAAAGTCCTTTGGCAGCTGTAGCAACTACTTCTTTGGAAAGGTATTAGTTGAAAAGTATTTAATTTGTCTTTAGCTGTCTTTTAATGCAATTTAGCAGCTGGAAGCAAAGAGGAGAGCCAGCATCATGAGACCAGCCAGCTCTCCCCGGATCACCAGCAAGTGCTCCGTGGGCCACCAGTGGTCCACAGAATACAGTTTGAGAACCTCTGTTATGGTATGTTCTCCAAAAGAATTTGCCCATAATATTGGAGAGTGAACATGTAGAAATTCATACCAGTGGTGCTGTTAAAGCATTCATGATACATGAAACAGCAAAGCCATCTGAGGTTTTTTTCTTACATGCAGCTAAGAGAATAACTCTGAACTAATTTATTCCTTTCGTATCTCTTCTTTGTCTACATAAGAAAGTAGTCAGGAAATGTTTCTGCCTAAATTGTATTGGGAAACAGGGGGAACCCTTTAATAACAGCCACCCAAGGATGCTGTTTGATGCAGTGGTTGAACATGAAGTTGCCTGCCTGGCAGTAGCTTCCCTGTGTAGACAGGCACTCACTGATGAGGCATAGCACAGGAGAGCTGGGTATGATGAACATAGCAGTTCTTCTGTGCTGCCATATGCTTTCCCTCACACACAGTGAAGGAGCTAGCAAGCACTTTGTACAATCTGCTTTCAGGTCCTAAGGATCTTGACTAAGCAATGGAAACTGCTCCTTTCCCTTTTCCTTTCTTTTGTGGCAAGCTCATGTGTTAAGAGATTAACTCCTGCTTGTAGCTGATTTAGGCCAGGACTTAGTCTTTAAGGAAACTAAGACTCAACTTGGGAGTTTATTATAAAACTCTTGACAGCTTCCTTTATTCTCCAGTAAATGGAAAGAAAGTAAAGAAAACAATTTTTGCTTTACATTCTGAGGCTCAAGACCATTTTTTATGCAAATTCTGCAGAACTGAGTGAGTAGGCTGACCCTTCGACTTTTTGTCATTGTCACAGAACTGGCAATTGACCTGGCTTATATGATATGAAATATTTTTGGAACAGTTTGTTCTGTGGAAGAGCATGATTTGTAGCTCTACACTAATATTTGAACCTCAGTGTAATCCCAAGCACTGTCTGTGACACTCTGAGCAGACAGCTAGAGGTGCAGCAGGTATCATAGTGGAGGTTCGTGGTTTTGCTGGGAATCAGTGGTGTTATGCAGATGAGACATCAGAAATGGGTATTTTGGAAGTCTCTTCAGAATGCTTGCTTTGGTCTTCCTTTTCTAGTCCAACATTTAATGTCTGACTTTTCATGTCATTAATAGTTGCATATAGAGTAACTGTTGGTTTATCTTGTTATTCTAAATTAAACTTGCTGTTTTTTCCAACTAGGAGTGGGTAAAGCCTTAAAGAAGATAAACAGGCTGATAGTCTCAAAAAAGAATAAAGACATTGTAACAATTGCTAATGCAGTGTTTGCAAAGAATGGCTTTAAAATGGAAGTGCCTTTTGTTACAAGGAACAAAGAGGTGTTTCAGTGCAGCGTCAAGAGCGTGGACTTCGAGGACCCAAATGCAGCATGTGATTCCATCAACCAATGGGTGAAAAATGAAACAAGGGGTGAGTATTGGGGAGTGCCTTTGTCCATGGCAGAGTGGTGTCTGAGACCTCCAATTTAGATGGAAATATTGGAGAAAGATATAGGGAGGTAGAGAAAGCTCTGTTCTGCAGCTCAAAACTGTCTTTTAGCTGGCATTAGTGTGATGCTTTAGAGCTGGTGGGTCAGGAACCAGCAGTCTTGTTGCCACAGCAGATGTGCCTGTGTGGTGACCTGGAGGGATGTGTTTGGGGTGTGTGTCCATCCCATCCATCCATGAGGTCAGAGCAGCTTTTACTCTTCTTTGCATTCATGTAACTGGTGAGAAATCCAAGCACAGTTATCTTGGGTCCATGCTTTCTCTCAAACAGATGCTTTCAGGCAACTCAGGTGTTTTACTCAGTAAATCAGACTCACAGGAAGCTAAAGGGCAGTTCAGCTTTTGCTCTGACTGCTCTAAACTGTCCTAAGATATGACCCTGTTCTTAGGACTCACATTTGGTGGAGGATTCTTAACTAACCCTGCCTTGACAGAACTCCTCATGCTTCAAGCCTCTTAAACCAATTGTAAAGCTTGCATACGCTAAAGCCAGAGATCACGTTTTGCAGCATGTTCCCAGTCTAGGGGAATTATGTGTTTGGTACCTTCTGGAGCTAAAACAAGTCCCTCCTGGATGTGAGGAGTGTGTTAATGATGTTGGATGTGGTATTTGTCAAATGAGGCTGTCAAATTCTTTCTCGACCACATCACCAGTTTTGCATAGCAATGTTGCAAGCAGTGTGTGAATGGGGAGGTGTTTCAGCTGAAACTATTCCATGTAGTCTTAGATCTGCTTACTGCTGGAAAGGGTAGAGCCTTGTTAGTTGTTAAAACATCAGGCTATCAGTTAGCAAGATATGTTTATTTCTAGTTATCCCAGAAATTTACTTTTTGACAAAGAATAGCATTGACTTTATGAATTTTAAATATATTGTCCCTGAGGAGCTGGCACACTCACAGGTCAAGGGGTTTAAATAATGTGTGTCAGGCTCTTCAAAAGCAGTTGGCCAGTGTTACAACAGCAAATACTCAAGAATTCCTTTATTTCTTCTAGGTATGATTGATCAGGTTGTAGCTCCAGATGATATTGAAGGCAGTTTGACCAGACTGGTGTTAGTGAATGCTGTGTATTTCAAGGGCTTATGGAAATCACGATTTCGACCTGAAAATACCAAGAAACGCCCATTTTATGGTGCTGATGGGAAGACCTACCAAGTTCCTATGCTGTCCCAGTTGTCCATCTTCCGCTGTGGTAAGCTCAGTGACTCCCACTATCACCAATAAAGAGTGTAGAATTTGCTCTTTCCAGGAGCTTGCTGTGTATGTGGTGTTTAATGGTGTTTCTTTTTGTAGCTGATATAGATGGATTGTTACAGAAGTGTCTCCTGTTGCTGAGGCATGGGCAAGGTACTTAACAGTTGCCTTAAGTTTGGATACTCTGACAAGTATTGCTTTATCCTTTGCCTTCAAAAGGGAATGTCTGAAGTATCCAAATTGAGAAATTTGCATGTTGGTGAGAAAGAAAAGTACATGTTTATAAGGGCTGAGAATAAAGGAAAGCTGCCAACAGGCAGAATGGTAGAGGTTTACCTGGTGGCGAGCTGTATATGAGAGAAAGATTGGAGTTTCAGTTTATATTTTACTGCACATAGAGAAATGGGACTCGCACAGTCTCCAGTCCTATGGGAGCCAGAGGAGCTGGGTTAGAATGTTGGCTGTGTCTCCTGAGGTGTGAAACTGCTCTTCAGATTGAGTCACAAGTGAAAAGAAGTTGAGCAGGTTCTGCCAGACTTCCATCAGAGACTCTCAGAGCTGACACCAGCAGCTTGATGTGACTGACAATGTACTTCAGAGCTCCAGTTTGCAGCCTTTTGGGGATTTTAGTGGTCAAAGTAAGGTGGATGCTCTGATTAAAAACTTGTGTTGCATCCTTCTAAGTGCTGCCTGGAACTTACTTCCATGTGTGCTAAATACAGTCTGAGAAATAGGCCTGAGAATACAGCTTGCTATAAATCTAAAAGCAAGACACAGTGCTTTTAAATGCCTTCTTGTACTGTCAGTAGTGCTCAACTAATATTAGTAGACTTTATGTTAAGAAAACAGCTGTGACTCGGTCCCAAACCTGTATATTAGAGCAGATGTAATGTAATACTTTAACTGCTGAAAGTGTGAGTATATATTGCAGTATATACTAATTTTGGAGTTTGAGATGAGTTCATAACTTAAGGTGGGGTTTAGCAAGACTATTATCTTGAAGGCTTTTGACTTCTGATGCTGGTTGTAATATCCATTATGTTGGCCTATGTTTAAGGTAGAGAAACTATTAAGGCTAAAAAGGAACAAAAGAAATACTGCTGAGTTACTCATTTCCTGAGGACTTAAATGAGGTTTTTTTATCTCTGGATATCCTAGCACAGGACTTCTATTTTATCCATGCTTGGAATGGGATATTTACAAGTTTAAATATCTTAAGTATTTTCAGTCCCATCAGCTGACTGAAACTGAGCTCCCCTCCTGTTCAGTTTGCCTCAGTAGTGATAGCAGCACGTGGCAAAACAGGAGAGCAACACTTACCTGTTGGACAGTTTGCCTTGTGTGACTTGTCCTGGAGCTGACTTCTGCAACCAGTGTTAGATGTCTAGGATCCAGCCTGAGAACCACTGCCATAATAAAAGGAATAGTGAAACTGCCAACTTTGACATGATTCTTGCAAAACAGAGGTGCAATACTGCTGGTTTGGTAGCAATATGAGTTTAGAGCAGCTTTCATGGCGCTGGCAACAAGATTAAATTTGTAGTGAAGCTGTTGATTTTCAGATTGGACTGTCAAGTACAGATTTAGATGAAGAAAGGGGAAAGACAATAAGATCTTGTTGCTATCCTAAAACCTTGCCTGAAATACTGTCTGTAGTTAAACTGACAAATTTTAACTTGCAACTGCTATAAAAAGCATTTGCTTCCCAGCCACATGCCAGAAATCCCACAGTAAGCAAAGGGAGCTTGGAGGAGGAGAGGGTTGCTCAAAGACAGTCTTGCTGTAACTTGGATGTGTTGCTATCTCCCTCCATCTCATCTAATTGGCCTCTCACACTGCCTCAAATGGCTGCTTTCCACTATCTTGAAAGACTTCAGATTGCTTCCTAATCAGAGCCTTATTAAGCAAGAAAATTAAGCAAATGAAACAGACTACTTCAGACAGCAACCAAGAGGTCTTGCAGTAACTCTTGGAGGAAGAAGCTTGTCTGCAAAATCTCTTCAGTTTGGAGAGATAGTCTGCTGCTATTCCTTGCTTTATTTTTATTCTCAGTTCACAGTTGGTTCTGGTACAGCTGAGATCTGGAGCAGAGATCCAGCTAATTCACAGACCTGGTCACTTCTAGTGTAGCTGGCTTGCTGCTCTGGGCTGGTGAGATTTGTCTGGAAACCATATGTATGCCGAATGAGTATATGCTCCATGGTGTCATCCTCTCTGTGTTTCCTGTCATACTAGCATCCATACAGAGCCCATGCCTTTTGAAGGGCTGCCCAGCAGGAAGTCTGGGACTTTAAGTTAGTTTTGAGGTGTGGGAAAGCTTTCCTGACAGACTCTTCTAGCAGTAGTTGTGTTAAGGTAGAGATTTAAGGCTATAATGGCTATGGCTCACTAGTTTGTTTGGGTTTGTTTGTTTCTGTTATTTTAGGCACTACAAGTACTCCAAATGAGCTGTGGTACAACATCATTGAGCTGCCATACCACGGGGAAATGATCAGCATGTTGATTGCACTGCCCACTGAAAGCACAACGCCGCTCTCTGCTATCATCCCCCACATCAGCACAAAAACAATAGGAAGCTGGATGACAACCATGGTAGCAAAAAGAGTGCAGGTTATTTTACCAAAGTAAGTACTTATACAATCCATTCCTTCTTCAAGGGGTGTTTGGGGGGTTATTTATATGTATCTCATCTGATACAGGAGAAGGAATACTTCAGGTGACTTTTCCCGCATAATACTGATGCATTCTTTTTTTTGTTCCAACCAGATTTACAGCAGAAGCAGAAACAGACTTAAAGGAACCTCTGCAAGCACTTGGTATTACAGATATGTTTGACCAGTCAAAGGCAAACTTTGCAAAAATAACAAGTAAGGGTTTTTTTGTTTTAATTCATGGTGGCCCTTCATAGTTCCTAGCTCTGAATAAAGTGCTGCTTTACCAATGCAGTTGTCTGCTTTCTCTTGGCTAAGTGTTGCCATGACATTGGAGCTGGTTTTATGTTGTAGCCAGCCAGGCATGACTGCTTCTGTTCGACATTGCAGTGGCTTTTTTCCTCCCTCATCTTACATTACAGCAGTAAATCATGCTGGTCAGCTTCTTAAGATTTGATACTGCAACCTGAGGGTCTCAAGCATTGTCTGAAATCTTTGGCAGGACTTAAACAATACCATATCTTAGTCTGTAGCAAATACTGCAACTACAGTGTGTACCCTTCCTTGAAGTATGTGTTTAGTGAGCTTGAGCTGTAAGAAAGCATGTGTGAAAAACATTCACACCTTAAGGGACTGAACCAACTCAGAGCTGTAAATATTAGTATCTAAAAATGGGGTGTAAACACTTTTGAACTCATGGCTGTAAAATATAATCTTATTTCTCTTCTCTGCTTTCATTAAAATCCTGATTAGCTTCTATAGAAATGTCTGAACAAAAAAGCTTACCTTGTGCTGGCTAAATTTGAGAACAAATTCCTGTGTTTTATTGAAAGCCAGGTATGTTGCTAAGTGCTTTTTTTTTTTCCCTGATGTTGAGACACATGGGAGTACAACTTAAATTCAGATAGCAAATTTTTTTAGGTTTTTTTAATTAAAACTAAAAATGCATGTGAGCATTTCTAACTTAAACCATCAATAAGAAAACTTAGGAAATGGGGAGGAAGGAGGCGTAAGATAGGTTATAATAGGTCATTCCCTATTTTTGTAATTACTCACTTAGTGACTGTATTCAAAGGTATTGTTCTGCACTGCAGCTTTGGGATTCCAGCAGGATTGTAGCAGCTTTTAGTATTCTGAGCCATGCTGACAGAGCTGCTTAGCTGCACAGTACTTTCTTCAGGACTTTCTCAGTGAGTTTTACTGAAGGTGCTGTTCTCCTTGGGTCTTTCAGGAGCAGAAGGTCTTCATGTATCTAATGTTCTGCAAAAGACAAAAATTGAAGTTAGTGAAGATGGAACCAAAGCTTCTGCAGCAACAAGTAAGCAATTGTACTGATAACTGTCAGACTTGGGAAAGCTCCATCAGAAGGCTTTGGCACTAGGCAAAGATAGCCCACTTGGAGATCACTGCAGCAGTATGCTCGGACTCAGATCAGTTAGTGGGTTTTATGTGATTTCTCAGTCAAATCTCAGCTTGCCAGTGTTGATCACTGTAAGAAATATTAACAGGCTTACTTCTAGAGAAGTGTCTTCTCATAGCTTAGACTTTATATCAGGCCACTGATAGCACGTTCTGGCTATCCAGGTTACAAAGAGGAGTAAGCTACTATGGCCTTTGGGTGACAATCCAAGACTTCCAGCTCTCTGTGGGTCTTATGTCTTTTGAAATGTTGCCTGTAAGAATGTCATGTGACCTGTGTGGCTTTAAATGTCCAAGTTAGTAGGTTTTAGGCATTTGTCTGCACCTATTCAAGCCTATACACACACACACACACATATATATATCTACAAGGAAACTTTACTTCAATTGAGTATATAATGCATTATGGTGCTTGATTTGTCTCACTCTAAACCTTTTTTCTTTTTTTTTCTGCAAGCTGCAATTTTAATAGCCAGGTCATCCCCTCCTTGGTTCATAGTAGACAGACCATTTGTATTTTTCATCCGGCACAATCCTACAGGTAAGCAGCATCTGTAAGTACTTTCTGGCTTAGAGGTTGAGTATCAGCTATGTAATAGTGACAAAAGAAGTCTAGAGCTACTGAATAACTATTAAAAAAAATTCCTGCAAGTGCATTTTTATGCCTTTAATTTTAGATTATTTTATTGGGAATACAACTTGGAACAGGGGAAAAAAGTATATTTTGGCTGTCAAGGTAACAGAAACAAGCATGGCATGTTTGTGGGTATAAAAGAAGAGTCTTTTAATAGTCATAGTTCCCCTGAGTGCAGAGGAAACAGCTCTTTACTGGTAGTGAATTGGTGAACAGGACCCAGCTGTCAGGACAGTCAGATAGTGAGGGCCAAGGCAGAGTAGGGGGTTGGGGATCCAGGGTGCTGCTCCTGCCTGCCCTGAACATAAGTGAGTGTTCCAATATAATGCTTATGGCTTCTTTGCAGTATGGGCTGCCTCTCCCAGAGCAGAATTGCCCTTCTTGCAGTGACCTGTATGATCAATGTCAGTGGGGAACAAGGTGCTGCTGCCAGCACTGGGGGAAGAGCAGGCTGCTGGCAGCAGGCCCCATCCCCAGGCTCCACAGAGCATCAACAGGGCTGTGTGTCTCTGGAAATAGGAGCTGGCCACCTATCCAAACATGCACTTCCCTCAGCTCACAGACCTCAGGGAGGCTGGACAAGACTGGCGAGGTGGCTTGGCTGTGCTCTGTGGACTTAATGCTTTCATGGAAAAGTTTAACTCTGTTTACAGATGATGGAAACCCTTGTTTTTGTTTCATCCCTCAGGTACAATCTTGTTTATGGGACAAATAAACAAACCTTGAATGTGGAAAAGACTTTCTTCAAGAAGTAAACAGGCACACCCCTGTTCTGTTAAATATTTTGTACACTACTCTTTGACTTCACTCAAGAACTAGTTTTAACCACTGACTAGGTTTTGAAACAGGAGTCGACGTAGTTCTGGCTTTGTGGGGAAAATACAGATTGAAAACTACAGTATCTCTTCAAAATGTCTAAAAGGTTCTCTAAACTACTGAATGGTTACCTATGCTAGCAGCTTCTGAGCTTTTTCTGTATCTACTAAGAATTTTATGTATGGCTTTTTGTGAGAGGATTTTAACAAAGAATGATAAATGTTTCTATTAATGTTGGTTTCTTCTTGTGTGTGGAAAAGGTCTAATTTTGTAGATACCACCTATCAAGATTACTTTTGGTTCTTGAGTATCTTGGTACCTGGATATTCTTGGTAGAAATAGAATAAAAGTTCTAGCAGTTTTTATATAGTGCATGTATCACTGAGAGTTTTAAAACTAATGTGGTGTTCAATACACATCGCATTGTCCTGTCTCATTGTAATGTAAACTTGTCATTGCTAGTATACACTTTCTATTGGATTTAAATTTTATATTTGTTTTTGTACAAAGGAAAAAATAAAACTGCATTATGAACAGTCAGTGTTGTGGATCGTGGATGTGCTGAGGGATATTGGGGTCCAGAGCCCTGTGTAATTGAGATTTAAGAAGAGTGAAAGGAGGGAGATCTTTTGTGAGACCTTTTTGTTGTGTGTAGTGGGGTGTTGGTTGTTTTTTTTTGTGGTGGGGTTTGTTTGCTTGTTTGGATTTTTTGCTTGTTTGGATTTTTGCTTGTTTGTTTTAGCCCCTCCTTCTGATGACCTTTTTTGAAGTCGTTCTGCTGTGGATGAAATATCCATAGGTTTGGCATCTGAAGAGAACTCTATTTTGCTATGCCCAAGTTACTGCTGAAAACTGCCCTATGAGGAGGTCTCAGTGCACCTTTGGGGCCTTTCCTCCTGTTCCCTGTGGTGCAGTTTATATGCACACGGGCATCTCCTCGTGCCCCTTGCAGGACTCTCCTGAGTGCAGAACTCTTTCCCAAAGATAAGCAGTAAATCCCTTTGGCTTGTCACAGATGGTTCTTTGTTGTACTGCTTCTGTGGCAACCGAGGGATTTTGGTGGGTGAGGGAAATCTTTGGCAGCTCTGAAGGGCACACTCAGGGAGAAGAGGCTGCTGGTCTCGGGGAAAAAATTCCTGCAGACTCAGACCTGGTGGAAGTAGGTGACTGTAGCATGTGTCTGTAAAGTGGAGTGTTGAGCCTCTTGGTCAGCTAAGAAAAGATGAAGAGAAAATGCTTCCAGCTGAAAATACCTGAATGTGTTGTGCGTGGGCAGTCTTAACTCAGTCCAAACCCCAGGCTGAGAGCTCATAATATGCTGCCAAATATTGAGCCAATCTGCTAGCCTCTCTTCTCCTGCTTGAGTTGAACACTGCACTCATCAAGAAGAATAAATCTGTAGGTGATTTATGGGATATATTAGCTGCCTACCACCCAATCCAAGTAAGCTGGGGAAGGGATGCTCTTGCTGCATGCTGAAGGCTAGGTCTCCTGCAATAGTTGAATGGAGAAACTAGCACGGCCTCATTGTCTTCCTGTCCTGTTGAAGAGAAAATGAACCCTGCAGGTGGGGAATGAAAAAAAATAGATGCACTCAAAAGCAACAACTAGAAAGTAAGTATGGGGATCATGTAACTGAAGATTCCAGGGCTGAGCAGGAGACCTCTCCTGGCTAACCCAACCACACCTGCCCTTCAGTTCCTTGCATCTCATGGAGGTAAGGAGCACAAGCGACAACAGAATAGTTACTGGGCTGTAAACAATTACAGTGACATTTGCATTGGTTTGTCTTGCATCTGTCTTGGATATGGTTTGTCCTGCAAAAATAGAGAAATATTGCCTCACAGAAACTACAGAGCCAGGACCTGAGGTCGACTTAATTCACACACACATTGTGGTTTTTTGACTACTGGGGTGCAAGATGTCATCTTTGGGCTCTCAAGTGGTGTGGGATTGTATTTCAGAGTAACAGCTGCTGGTTTAGTATCAAAATAAAATTGCAATATGAGAATTAATTTTCCAGTTACTTCTATTTAATGTCTGTGTTAAGAATTCAAATATTTCAGGGTTGGCATTGAAACTGAGCTCCCACAGGACTTACACACAGCAGCAGTGTCTGCTCTGGGCAGCAAGCAGGTTTGGGATTAGGTTTGGGCAAGAAAAAAAATGCAGTGACATAAGCTTTAAGGTTTTCTTTAGCACAGTTTCTGTGTAAACAACTGTCAGTCCCTTCTGTTAGTCCTGAAATAACTTGTAAAATAAGATGATTGCTTTAGAACATGAACAGTGAGTAACTGGGTATTTTTTTTTTTTCCCCAAAAGTGGACAGTGAAGAGGGTGGCTTGGCAAAGGTGAACAGGATTATTCAGTCTGCTGGAGCCAGGACTACCTGCCCAAGCTGAGCTCTGAGCAAACTGAGGGGGAATGCTACACGTCACAGCTACTCCTGGTGAGCTTCAATCCTCCGCAGTACAAGGGTGAAATATGTCACCACTCAGAAAAAGGGGAGTTCAGCTCTGACACTCCTAGGCAGCACTTTTTTCCTTTTTTCAATGCTGGAAAAGTTAAAAGGTTTGAACAAAGATGCTGGTGGTATTTGCCTATAAACTGGGTAGAGGAGCTTGGGGTGAAGGGAAATGAAAAAGCTTTGGAAGGTGGGGGTCAGGTTAGCTTCTAAAAACTTCCTTTTCAGTAGTGCTATAAAAACACTGTGCTCTTCCATCCTGGGAGCTGATTAATATCAAATTTCCAGTCCTGCTTGACAGAGTAATGAGTTCAGTGTGATGTTTTTGTATTAAGGCAGTGTTTAGTGTAGTCCATTAACCCTTAGTGTAGCAGTCTGTTAGCTGCTCTTGGAAGGCTTTGGGAATGGGATTGCAGTCAGTAGAGGTGGTATGTTAATTTTTTCAGTCAAGTTTGTCTCTAGGACTCTCAGGTCTAAGGTGAATGCTCACACTGCTTGGTTCAGCCTGTTCCTCCTTTACTCCCCACTCCTTCATGGCTGAACTTTGTCATCCTGGCAAAGCTGGGATGGTTTAGGGCCCCTGAGCCCTTGGATGTCTGAGGGTAGGAGGGCTGGGAAGGGACAAGGAAGTTTCTTCTCAAGGAAGAACAGACACCATGAATGTGAGAAGCTTAACTTATTGTAGTAATGTATAGGTAACTTCAAGCAGGAGTTGCAGAATTGCTGCTCGGATGGTCTCATTGTCTGCTGTTCCTGGCTGTTCTCTACAGACACCTCAGTTTCTCAGTCTTTAAAAGCACAGATAACACATCCTTTATAAACTTCTCTGAGGTGGAAAGCCCTGAGAGACTGATTGCTCTTCAGACTGAGACTGAAACCCTGGGCAGGGAATAACTGTGGAAAATGCTTGTGATTACAGTTGCTTTAGCCTAGAGAATAAGTAGGGAGAAAGAGTTTGGTAAACCTTGCCATACATTTCCTGAGCCAGGTACGTAATGAAGAAAGTAGTTAGTCATGAAGTAATTAATAGGTAAAATAGCAGGTTATTAATCTGCCAAACCATGTCTTTGTTTTTCTAACTTCAGAGAACTCTAAAAAGGCTGGTTTTCTTTTACAACTTCCACATTTCATTAACATTGTTGATTTCAAATCCTGTTTGCTGGATAGAGTGGAGAGTGTAGGGAAGGGCCAGTTCCTCAGCATGTGTAAAGGGACAACTGCTGTTCACCCTTTGGCATCACAGCACATTCCCTGCTGGCAGCCTTCTTCTGACAGCAACCTCTCCCTTAAAAACATGGCTGCATTGCCTCCCAGGAGCAACGTGGCATAATAAAGATGAAAAAGAGCAAGAAGTTGAAATATCTCTTTTGTAAGCAACATTTTAAAAACTCTCCCTCATACTTCAAAGAAATTAAAAGCTAAAGAGCTTAGCCCTGCCAGTTTAAACTGTGTGCATTTATTAGTAATAATAATACCAATACCTGCAGTGGTTGAAACTTGTCTAACACTAATAATTTCCATTATTACTGTGGTGCCAGGAAGCTGTGATGTTCTTGTATTGGATGTGACACCCAGGAGAAGACCAGCTTCTGTCAAAGGCTGTAGGGGAGCCTAAAGGTAGAAGCTGCAGTTGCCCTCCTCCCCAAGAGGGTGGTACTGGTGCCAGAGTGCATTCTCCTTGCTCTTGTTTCTGGGCTTGCTGCTATGGTGAGGTGGGCACTGTTCACTTACTAGATGACACTTTTCTGTGCTGCTGCTGCAGTAGTGATGGGTGTGTATTGCCAGCTCACAGCAGGACAGCCAGCTCATTGCTGTGCTGTCCTCTCTTTTCTTCAGATCATGCTCAAGGGATGCTGATTTTCGCTTTCAAGATCACAGTGAGGATCATTCATACAGACTGGAAGAAATGTTGGGCCCTGTCTGGGATGCATGTGCCATGCATTGTGCGTTAACACAGTGTCATTTCCATTCCAGTGTGCTGCCAATGCACAATCAACCCTGATCCGAGGATTATCTTCCCCAAGCCTTTTTGGGTTGCTAAGTCCATGGCATCTCCCTGAATGTTGGATCTGGGCTCCTAATGCACCATGTTCCCTGTAATTAAGTGTATGAGCTCCTGAAGGGCGTTTGTGCAATAGAGGGAGTGAATCAGATGATTTTTCTTTGGGGCACTGAGCACCTGGAGCCTGTGGCCATCAGTTAATTACACTGGCTGTGAGCCACCCTGTCCTAGACAGAAGGGCTGGGTTTGTCTCCTTGGATCACAGGCAGCATTTGTTTCACGTCCAGACTAATGCGTGCTGGCTGGTTTGGGATCAGAATAGGGAAGGGGGAAGGCAGGGATGTATCTTTTGCTGTGTCTGACCAACCTGGGCTTTTCTCCCTTCCTGAAATGGTTGAGGTGAGGACACTGCAATTGGCCTGTTCAAGGCTTTGCTGGCAGCTCTGTGCCCATGGGAAGCACAGCCCTGTGTCACCTTTGGCCCTTCTTGCCCCAGGACTGGGCTGGCTGCTGGCTGTCCCCAGTGGCAACGGGACTTTGGGGGGACGGGGCACTGTCAGTCCCTCTGAGAAGCAGTGCCACCCTCAATGCTCCACTTTGGGCTTAAAAAAGTCCCCAAACCAAAACAACAACACAACCATCAACCAAAGAAAAGCCCCCCAAACCCCTCTAAATCCATTCTGAGGAAAATTATAGCATTTGAACAGTTTTGTTTTGGTTTTGGGTTTTTTTTTTTCCTGTTGGTAGCTCTTAACCATGTCCTCTAAGCAGCAAGGCCAAGCAGAGGGGCTGAACAGGTGACTTCCCTGCCTGGCTGGCCTCTGCGCGAGGCAGTCATTCAGCAGGAGGTTCCTTATGTCCTCCTGTCCCCATATTCCCCTGTTCCATATCCTATTTCCCCATGTTCCCTTCTCCCCCTGTCCCCCCTCCCCATATCCCCTGTAACCATATCCTGCTGTCCCCATACTCCTGTCCCCATCACCCTATATCTTATCCCTCTCTCCCTGCCCCATATCTTCCTGTCCTTCTCCCCATATCCCGCTGTCCCCCATCCTCATATCCCCCTCTCCCCACATCCCACTGTCCTTGTCACCCTCTTCCCTGTCCCCATCTTCCCGTACGTCCATATCCTGCTGTCCCTGTCCCCATCTCCCTGTATCTACTTGTCCCTCTCTCCCCCTCTCCCGCTTCCCCATATCTTCCTGCCCCCATTTCCACTGTACCACTTTCCCCACATCCTCCTGTCCTCATATCCCTCTATCCCCATATCACCGGTCCCCCTATCCCTATATCCCCCTGCCGCCATATCCCGATGTCCCTATATCCTGCTATCCCCCGCTGCCCGTGTTCCGGCGGATCCGTCCCTCAGGCGCGGGCCTGGCGCGGCCGCAGCGCCCCCTGGCGGCCCTGCGTGCACGGCGCAGCCCGCCGCCCGTCCCTCAGCCGGGAGTCCCTCAGCCGGGGCGCGGCGGGGCCCTGCTCAGGGAGAGTAGGAAAACACCGGGGATCAGCACATCCCCCGCTCCTGCGGGATGGGGGTCCCCACCCAGGAGCCGGTAGAAGGATGTACCTCCAAGCCGACACACCACCATGCGTCCCTAGCCGAGGTCAGCAGGATGATGAGTAGCAGATGATGAGGCCAGAGGGAATGCCTCATGTGATAAGAAAGGAAGGTTAACAACAGCTCATAACCACGAGTCATCAAAAAAAGTTTTTGGATAGTAGTTCTTGAAAGCATTTCCCTGTGGATATGCCATCCTAGAGGCGCATGTTCGTTCAGAATCCCTGCTGTGAAGCCTCTGTATATGGAGAACACTGTCTTCCTCTCTTTGGGCAGAGAGCCAAACTCACCTCTGACAACTGGCAGGAGCTAAGCAGGTCAGGCTTAAAAAGCAGAGGAATAGATGTGTACAAGACTGAATAATAACCAGAGCATTGGGCAAGGCGCCTCTTGGTGACTGCTTGGATCACAAATTATCATTCTGACTACAGATATGTCCACTGGGCCAAGCACTGCATTGCTATTCACAAGCACAGGGAAACCTTGCACAGCAAACATGGTCAAGGTCTGAAATATTGTGTTTGAAGGATTTTAGATGCAGCTATGCCAGGTATTTTGCTTAAGTGGTCATTGCCTGTTGTTTCGACTGGGATGGTTTGTTAGGCCAGACCTGGAGTAATAATCTTGTCCTCAGTGACCAAGTCACTCTGGAAATACAGAGAAAAAATAAGGAAGCAGGGAAAAACTGAGGCAAAACAAAGTGGATTTAACCACACGTATCTTTAAAGCTTCAAGCTGGACCCATTTTTCCTGTGTCTGTTTCTTTTGCTGTATAGCCAATCTCCCTTACTGGCCTTCTCAGCTACAAAATTCCTCTCCTGGGACAGGTCAGTGGAAAGATAATTGCTGTCTGCTGCCCTCCCCAGGATCCTGGGGAAGCCTCATTCACCCTCCCTGACTGCAGGTGTGTGACATGGTCTGTGACAGCTTATCAAATGATACAATCCCCAGCACCCTGCTCCAGGAGGTTTGTCTGCACCTCATCTTGGAGCTCATCTCTTTGGGCTCAGCTCTGTCTGAGGGTTTTCAGTTAAGCCCAGTGTGTGCTAGCTACATCCAAAAGCTGGAATTCAGATATAAGACCAAAAACCAAGCCGAGGGGAGGAATTCTGCTGCTGGTTACCCAGCTACGTGGCCAACATTCCCATGCAGTGAACACAAGAGAAAACAACAGCACAATCTAGCTGCTTAAGAACTTATAGGATAAAGGATTACAGCTGCTTTAACAGACAGAAAGGAGCTAATGTATTTCCTGTGACTACACATCCTGCCTCAGCCCATATCCCTCCGTTAATTACTCTAGGGGGAACAGCCTTTCCTTTGCTGCCTTGCGGTGGCTCCATGCCAGCGGGGATGGGCAGCGACTGTGCTCCTTCAGCCAGGGTCACGGCAACGACTTTTCCTGGACAGAGCCCACGGGGGAGCACAGCCAGCCCCGCGTCCGAGGCCACAGAAACCCGTGTTGAGCCCGGGGACACCGGAGGGGACACGTTCCGCCCCGGGCAGGCGGCCGGAGCCCCACCGCCAGATTGCTTTCCCCGCTCTTCTATGAAATACTGCTTACGGCGCTTCTATTCCAGGGAATACGGCTGGCGGCGGCCCGCCCCCGCCCGTGACGGCATCGGCGCGCGGTGGGGCTGCGCCGCTACTCGGGACACCTCGGCCCGGCGGGCGGCGCCGCTACACGCAGCCTTACGGGCCATGGCCGCCGAGATCCACTCGCGGCCGCAGAGCCGCCGGCCCGTCCTGCTCAGCAAGGTCGAGGGGCACCAGGACGCCGTGAGCGCCGCGCTCCTCATCCCCAAGGAGGACGGCGTCATCACGGCCGGCGAGGACAGGTGACCCGGGGCCCGCTCCCCGCCGGGCAGGGCCGGGCCGCGGGGCTGGGGTGGGAGCCGGGGCAGCGGGGGCTGCCGAAGGGAATGCGGGTGTGCGCTGTGCCTTTGCCGGGAGGCGCGCAGGGACTCCGTGCCTGCGGCCGTAGGAGATCCGCGGAGCCGCGGTCCCGGGGAGGAAGATGCCCTCAGCTGTGAGGGAGGATTGGCTCGGGCCGCCCGGTGCGGGACGCGGGGCTGACACTTCCCACCGGCGGGGGGAAGCTGCTGTGCTCCGTGCGCGCTTTTTTCCTGGCCCTGCGGAGCCCCGGGAAAAGCACAGCTCGTCCTGTGTGTGAATGGGTCCTGCAGAGCTTATGAGCAGAACCAGGAGTCAGGGAGTATGTTTCCCTCGGCCTTCCGCTGTGCTGGCTGAAACACTCGCAGTGTGTCACTGCTTCCCCTGCCCGTCGGGAGAGTTGGAGCTTCCCGAGCTGCGCCGGTGGAACGAGCCCGTTCTGATGGCTCGGTGTGCAGGTCCCAAACCTGCTTCCCCCTGGCTGAAGCCGCTCAGGGAGTGAGTTGGCATATCTCAGGGGAGAGGGGGTGATGAGCTGCTGTGCACGGCGCTTTCTGCTTGGAAGAGAAGGTGTCTTCAGAGTCTAACCCTGGTTCTCGGCACTGGCTCGTTTGCCACAGAAGCTGGTAATGTCGTTAAACAATTACTCAGATGAAAGGAAGGTGGGAATGAGGAAGCAGGTAGTGCAGAGTTGTGGCCAGGAGAGTGGTCAGGGGTCTGCAGTGTATATCGAGAGATGGAATTTCACCTGTGCCCTGTGGAAAGTGATGCTTAAAGGTGAGGAGGGATGGGAGATGCTTCTTAAGTAACTGTGGCTCCATTTGGAGCAACGGTGTACTTTTAAAAGTACAAAAGTGCATTCTTTGAGGTGTAGCTTGGTGCGGGGATAATTTTACTGTTGTACTATCAAACTTTTAAAATTAAATTTGCATTAATATTTGCATGAATTTTTGTTTGAAAAGCTTGACCTTGTCAGAAATAGGAGGGCATGAGTGCTGAAAATCAGCAGAGTAACGGTGTTATCTGAACTGGGTTTTCTGGCATTTATTTTTAGGTCAAAAAGTGCAGTCAGATCAGGTGTCTAGTTGGTTTGTGTCATCCCTTCCTATGGAGATGGCTTTGTGCAGTACATGTTGGATAACAGCTTTTGGGTGGGAATGAGCAGCTTCCTTTCATTCCAGTCACTTAGGTGTGATTGTTTGTGTTTGTGTTTAGTCTGCTTTGATGGGCTTCCTGAAGGAGAGAAGATGAAATAATGATTTTTAAGACTCCATATCAGGGTTCAACATTCACAGAGTTTCATGGTACAGGCTTGCAGAGGCTTGTCTGTGGGCAGACAGTGCCAGTGTTTAAACTCAAGGTCTTAATACCAAAGGTTAAGCAGTCTGCATGCTTAGACTGCTGATAAGAGCCAAGGATGGAGCTGCATCTTCATCTGGGCTAGTTTTGATGTCAGATACAGACCTGTGCAAGGAAAGAGAGGCCATCACCCACCTTTGGTGTGTGTAATTTCCAAGTGAGTCTGTGGACTTGTGGCTGAATTTGTGTCACCCACCTTACTGTGAGAAGTTCAGTCTTTAAACTTTCAGAAACCTGTATTACCTCTAATCTGGGATACCTCCTACAGTACATCAAAGCTTTCACCTACAGTTCAGCATGTTGTCAAACAGTGCTCCCCTGTTTGCTCGCTACAGGTGGGGTGTGGGTGTTAATACTGCCGAACTGCTTATGCTCCTGGCAGCAAAGTGCAGAGTACAAGGAGCACAAGAGCTGCTGTGTGCACTAAGAGCAGAGCTAAAGTATTTTTTATTGCATCTTAATGCAGCTAAGGCTGTCAAGTATTTCATAATAACCAGTCAGAGGAATGTGTTTACAAGTTGGGTAGTGAGGAAAACATTGGTGCACAAACATTCTCTGGGAATGTTGTAGATTATTCTCTCATTAGAGCTACTCATTGTAGTTCTTTCTATTTTAAATTATATTTTCTAGAATGAAAAATAATGGTTTTATTTTTTCAGAGGATTCAAAAAATTTCGTAGTAGATCTGTGAATGCCAACAAAATTCTACGATTTTTTTTTTAAGTTTTAAAGAGTAAAAAAGAAACAATAATACCTGTAGGAGACAAAGAGTTAATTTTCCCAGTTGGATTTTTCAGCAGGACGCTTGCCATCTGTGAAGCTTTCTCAGAACTTATCTAGAAAGGATGATTAACTCTGTGTCCCTGTTGGCATCTTGTCTGACCCTGGCTGCAAGACAGTGTTGGGAATTGTTGCAGTGTGTCCCTCAGCAGACAAACAACTAAGTCAAGAGGAGTGTTTCCCAGCTGCAGCTGGGAATGCTGAGGGATGATCAGCTGTGTACAAGACCCTAAATGCAAGATGAAAGTAATGTATTTACTGCAGGCTAGCAGGAGCTCTGGAGTCACTGGCACATTTCAATGCTGCTGTTTGGTGGCCATCAGTAGCTGCTTAAAGTACAATATTAGCTTTTGTTGGTTTTTTTGCTTATGAAACATATATTGGTCAAAAACATGGTTTAGTTTTAGCAGAAATTTGATAAAAACTATCAGCTGTGTCTTTGAGCTTCCATTGCACTGTGATTAATCCAGATTCCTAATGCTGTTTTGGGAACAGGGTTGATAACAGTGTAAATATTTTTGATTTAAGCTACCAGAAGGAGGCAATATTCTGTTCTTGCTAGGAAAACAACTGCCAGTGGTTGATTTTGGGTAGGAAAGCAGCTGTTGGTGGTTTGAAGGAGTTAGGAAGATGCAGTGCTGGGAACAGGGCTGGTGCAGCTGTGTAGTAACCTGCAGCAGTGCTGGTACTGTAACAGGTTTGGGTTTGACTGTTGGTCTTTCATTGCTTCTCCCTCTGTGGCACCTGTTGGCTTTCAGAGGGCAGCTGGTGTAGCAGGAGCACAAACACTGTTGGAACACAGCATTGTCTCTGCTCTCAAACCCCGGGTTTGTTGTTTTTCTCCAACACTGTTGGGTGCTTCCTCACTCTGTAAATGAAACTGTGATTGAGAACAATGAAAACTCTTAGAAATTGGTAAGGCCACAGTCAGTATTGCTTGAAGATGGCTTTTGAGTGTCTTTCTTTATATTACATTAAAAAATCCTATGCCAAAACCTCTTTGAATTGTGCTTCTATAACTGTGCATGCTGCTCAGCTGAAAGCAGCTTCTGGTTCAGTACTGAATGTTAGGGAAGTTTGGAGGTAATTTCTAGTATTTTTTAAAAATGTTTTGCTTCCTCCTGCCACTCTCAGAGACATGAGTCTAGAATTTTAAAAGTCTGTGTCTATCTCTGGGTGCTTCTTAATGAGTTTCAGCATTTTTATATCCTTACTGAGACTGCTGTCAAACAACCCTGTGTCTTTCTAGGCCCTTAGTAGGGAATGCTTAAGGAGAAGTGAGTGGTAGCCAGCTCTTCTCAGGTACTGAGCCCAGGATTCTTCATTAAATAAAGACCAAGTTTTGAGGAAAGTGCTCTAAGGCAGTTGTCATAACAAAGCAGTTGAGTGGTTGAAGGAGATGTGGGAGCAGCATTACTGGAGGACTCCTCTAGTCCTTTAAGAACCAGTATTTTGCAAATTAATTTATCCCAACATAAGGAAGTGCATCACAAAAACAGGTCTGTAGGAGGGAGAATCAGGGAGAAGTGGCATTTTGGCAGAGGTCACTTGCTGACTACTGTGAAATGATCTCTTCAAATTTTGCTCAGTCAGAGCTTTATATAATTAGATATAAAGCTGTCTGACAGCTTATCTTTGCAAACGTGAGGAGAGCAGAGTCTAAATCTTACCTAAACTAAAATAAGAAGCTTTCAGAAGTTAATTCTGCTAACTCTTACAGCTGTTTGCTTAGGGTCTCAGCTTCACTGAGGGGCTGTACCACTGATGATCAACACAGAAGTCGTTATACTCCCATTAAATAATTTCTTAGAAAAAATCAAATCTTTGCTTCCTTTATTCTAGTTCAGTACAATTAACCACAATACTGAGAGGAAGCTAAGTCTGCTTTTGAAAAATTAGTAATGCATGATTTTGATCACCCTGTTAACTTACCATGTAATTTTTAAAAATAAAAGATAATTACATAACTTTGCCTAGAAGTGGAGAGTTGACTTAGTAAGAGTGGAAGCCACCATGTGAGATGTTCAGAACAGTTTGAGTATGATGGAGCTGCTTTAAAAAGCAGGTTTAAAAGCTGATAAAGGTGCATAGGTGCTAACCTGTGCTATTAGGTTGGCATCATTAGAATGACTTGAAAACATTGTTTTTCCCATATTCCGTGTTACCTAGAAATAGCAACTGCTCTTCTGAAGTGGTGACTCTCTGACATAAGGTAGGCTGTTGATTATTGTAAAGAGGAAGTAATAGCTTTTGAGAGACAGTCTTAATGTAAAATATTTAGTGACTAGTAATTACTAGACTAATGTACACATGCCCCTAAACTGGTAAAAAAAGTAACTTCATTTAAAAGCTGGAAATCATTGTTTTGGGGCAGTGTATGCTCACCTGTATTGCTTTCAAGCTTTCAAAAAGTAGTACATTAAGGGTGGGCGTTGTCTGCTTTATATTTGAATGGTCTTTTAAAGAAAAGCCTTTAAATGGATTGCAAAATTAGAATGCTACTGTTGTATCTTGAGCAGTAAAACTTCTGAGAAGTTCTGTTTGTGGTGCAAGACACTGGTCCCCTTCTGTGCTCTTTTTGTTAAACTTTTTGCTGTTGATCCTACATGACTGACTAATCAGTCCCCTAGTATTTTTCTAGAGAATTCTAAATACCAGAACTTTTATTAACTAACAGTAAATAGAACAGCACATCTCAGTGAAGCCTCTTGACAGTGTTTCCAGGTACATATATTTACAGATCATTTAGGAATGAGGAAGTTGGATTTAAACAGCAACAAAAAGGCAAACAATGGTTTGGAGATGAAATTTCAAGAGGACTTAACACTGTCTACTTGTGTGCTCTTAACTTCTTGATGTAGAGTCTCTTCCATGTGTCTGTTGTAAGAATGTTTTTAATTGACAATAACTTTCCACTTTCGTGCTGATACTCTTACATCCCTCCTCCCAGGATTTGACAGTCATCAGAGTAGTATAATGCTAAATGTTCACAAGACCACTTACCCTTTCTTTCCAAGAGATGATTCTGGAAAGGTGCAAACTAAAGAAAATTTTATAAAGAATCTTAGCATGCTGTCCAAGTCATCTTGTCAGCTTTTCAGTTAACATTTGACTGGCTCATCAATCCTGATCATATTTAGGGCAGAGAAGCAGTGCAAACCAACAGCAACTAATGTTGCTTGTCCTTTGCATTCCTACATGAGGGATTAGAGGCATGGCTTAGTGGAAATAATACTGAGTTAGATATGCTGTCTTCTATGGATTCTTCATATTTGGGGATGGAGATGTCAGTAATGTGCTGATCTAGAAGATGAGATGCTTCTGTTACTAGTATTCAGTATCTGGCTTGCTGAAGGATGAGTTACATAGAGATGCTGTAAAAATTTAAAAGTTTGGACTTCCATAAGAAATTATTTGCATTTTTTTAATGTATCAGACACTTAATCTGCTATAAACAAACTGTGGTTTGCTCTGCCAAAGATAGAAAGTTTCTGCAGTTTGAATTTGACTTATATCAACCAGACCCAAGAAGGAAGTAAAGGGATGCAATTTGTAGCAATTTCTGAGGTGAGCTGAAATAGTATTTCTATTTTATACTACTGAAACTCCATGTATAAGTGGTTTTAAAGAAAACTTTTCCAAATCCAAGGGTGCCTATTCTTAGTGCTAGTATTCTTGTTATGTTAGAGCAGTATTTGAGTGCTGTTATTTCTGTTATGTCGTTCCTCTATTATATTTGAGTAGCACAGAAGCCAAGGGCAGTGGAGCTGATCCATAAGTAATGAAGTGGTTCAGATGTAGGGGATGATGCACTTACAGCTGGCTTCTCCCTGCTCTTCCCATGACACAGGACAATCCGAGTATGGCTGAAGAGAGACAGTGGGCAGTACTGGCCCAGCATCTATCACACCATGGCATGTAAGTACAATATGGACATGGTAAGTGGTGGCCAGGCATAGTATGGGTTTTGTACCTGTGCTGTGTGTAGGAATACCTCCTTCTCATTTCCCCAAGGGCTGGATTCCCTCAATGATCTTGATTTTGGGAGCTTTGCAGCAAATCTAGCTCAGATTTTGATTTAAAACTAGCTGCTTGGTGGATGAGATCTGTGGCAGTGTTCTGTCAGAACCACATCCTTCACCAGGTAAATAATTTTGGATCTGCAGGTGAAGGTGCCTCAGATGATGGCAGATAACTTGTCTGCCAGTTAAGTGGGCTTTTCTAGCCACTAGCTGAAAGTTGAGATGTGAGAATACTCTCAGCTTTCCAAGATGTGCATTTTTCTCTTTCAGGGCTGCATTTGAAATAATTTTAGCGAGCTCAAGTTCTTAAGTGTAACCAGCTGTTGCTGTTAGCTCAGCTTTCAGCCTGTGTAAAATTCCTCTTTCTGAGTTGCACCTTGTGGCAGGAAATCATGTTTGCATATGGTTCCTGTTGGTATATCTGAGTTACAGTAGTCATGCTCCTGTCCTGAGCTTCACATGTGGGAATTGAACTGTCATTCCAAGGGATGTTAGCTAGGCAGACTAGTTTCTATCCAACTACTTAAACAGCTTTTGTCCTGAATGAAAGAATTGACTTTAATAAAAGTCATGTGTATCCTAATACCTCTATTTAAATACTGTAATGTACTTGCTTTTTTTGACAGCACCATGTTCTGCCATGGCTTATCATCATGACAGCAGACGGATATTTGTTGGCCAGGATAATGGAGCTATCATGGTAAGTTGTTGTGACTTTTCTTCTGAATGTAGGTTAGAATTGCTCAGATTGTCCATGTGTTGCTGGCAGCTGATAGTCTGTTTTCTTTCCATTCATTTTGGAATGCAGCTACTGCTAAATGGCTGAGCTCTTGGCAGTTCAGCTGAGATGTATGTGGGAGGACTGCAAAGCAAAGGTTCTTCTGGCTGCATGCGAGCCAGGTAGCCTCGAGAAGCCCTTGAGCCATTAGTGCAGCAGTGGACCCAAACAATTACACTTGGCCAAGGAGTTGTTTTGAGGGCAGTACAGTAAGCTGGGCAGAGTGCCATGGTGGTGCTCTGACAGGGGTTGTGAACTGCAGTTGGTTTGCCCCTGGCCAGGAGTATGGATCTGTCTGTATCCTGTCATGCACACATCTCTGGATTTGCTTGCTGCAGATCTTTTTATGATGTAGAAATTTCAACACTAGCTCTAAAATTATAAGAGGCTGGGTTCATCTCTTTTCTTGCTGGGAATTCTTTCTTCTCTCTTTGTATATACTTTTGCTGTAGTTGCTGTCCCTGTCTTGGAGAGCATACACTTGGCAGAACAGAAACTGGTTTTTATTCTTCCCCCACTTGGTAAAGGAGAGAAATCTTGTGACTCTCAGATGCTTTAATGGTTTCCTTTCTCTATGAAAATAAGGTCAAAATAACTGCCCCATAAGGAGCCAGGGCACTGCATGAGTGTCATAAAGAGTGATTCTACAGATAACTGTTATGAATAGCCTACAAGGAAGTGCATAGAATTCCTCGTGATAGCTACTGGAAATTTCAAGTTGAGACTTCTAAAATCTCATTAAGCCTAGTAGATCAAATAGAGAACACTGTCACTTAAACATGTCCATTGTGAAATCACAAACATGCAAATCTTAAGTACTACAAGATAGTTTTGTTTGCTCCTGCTCAGGACAAATGAGATCTTATCTCTTCCTATAATCTCCCTTCAGTTCTGAAATTATGTTCCCTGCTGAAAATTCAGTTCACTTAAAACCTTAATTCACAGTTGGTATTTCAGTGTGCTGTGCTCCAGCCTGAGAAGCTGCCTGTTTTTTGTGGGATATACTCCTGTTGTGCAAATTTTGGTCTGTGGGTTTGCTGCTCCTTTTTGGGTATCAATGTTGCTTAAGCCATTGTGGCATCTTCTAAAATTTCACTTTTTTTTTAGGAGTTTCATATTTCTGAGGACTTTAATAAGATGAACTTTGTGAAGACTTATCCAGGTAAACAGTTAACCACTATCTACACTAACATTTGTGTAAAGGGAAGGTATCTACAATGCTTGGGAAACTGGACACAGTCACAGATTAATCAAATCCAGATATGCTTTAATTCTGACTGACCTTATAGCTGTCAGTCAGATGGGGGATAACTGCCATAAGAAACATATTCTGTCAGACAGCTGAGTCCAAGTTGTAGTCATTATCATTAAGTTCACTCCATCATTAGCCTGCAATGTAATGAGCCAGAACTAGTGAGCTTGGACTTTGCTCTTCAGCTGGAGCAGTTGTACTACATGAGTGTTGGTGTAGGACCTTTCTAAAGGTGATTTTGGTATTTGCAATTTCTGTCCTTACTTCTTGTAATCAATGTGCTTGGTTACACCTAGCTCAAGGTAAGAGTCCATACCTTCTCTGTCATCTTAGGAGAGCACCAGGGAGGAAAAAGAGCTAATTTTTCCAGTATGTGGGAAACAGGGTTTGTGAGATTGTTCTAATATTTATAGAGATACTAATTTCAGCATTTGTCTATACACATCCTTTAGAGAAATACAAAACTCAGTTGTTGGTTAAAATAGGAATATTAATGTGAAAGGCCTGAAGGAAGCTCTTAAAGACTGCAGATTATGTAGCAAAACAAAGTGCAGTTTGTCTTGTGACTCCCTGACACCGATAGAAGCAATGTTCTTGCTTGGGAGAAAAAGACCTTGTTCTTAAAGCAACAAAACCTCCCTTTGTCCTAAGGGAGATGATTTGACAATTCAGTCAAGGGAAGTACTTGCATCTTGGGGGGCAAGGGAGGGGTCTTTCTAAAGCATGTGTAACTTCTTGCTTAGTGGCAGCATTCTCAGCAAAGCTGGATGGGATGTGGTTGCTGTCACAGGAAGCAGTTTGAATGCCATGGACTAGATATCCTTTCAGGTGCTTAGAATTATGAATGTGACCATAGCTCTCTGGGGTTAGGAAAAGATGGGTTTAATAAAGCAATTCAAGTCTTTAGATGTGTTGCATTACTCCCCAGAAGTCCTGAGCTAACTAGGGAAAGCTGAGAATTTGCTTGTTCCTTAACCTTGGGTATCTGGGCTGAACTCAGCTTCTCTCTCTCTAGGGGAAAGTCTTTCATCATCTGAGTGATGGGTTTGATTCACTTGAGCTATTCAGAAGGCAAATCCTAAACAGAACTATGGGAACATTTTCATTCAGCCAAGATGCAAGTATAATAAAATGGTGAAAGATCTCCCTGGGGCATTGCCTAGATATCATCTTCAACCTCTGTCTGTTTGAATTAGAAAGGAAGTACTCAGCACTTTGATTTTTGGGGGAAAATAGCTGGAATCTTTTTCTTGTCACAGCTCACCAGAATCGAGTGTCTGCTATTACTTTCTGCCTGGCATCAGAGTGGCTTATCAGCACAGGTCATGACAAGTGTATCAGCTGGATGTGCACCAGGAGTGGAAGCATGCTGGGGAGACATTACTTCACCTCTTGGGCCTCGTGTCTACAGTATCCTTTAAAAAATGATTGCTGCCCTAAAAATGGAAGAGTACTTTGTTCCTTTACCTCAATTTATTCTCAACTTTTCATGTATAAAAACTAGAGTGACATCTCTTGCAAGTCTGATAACCCTTATTTCTCATTAGAAGTTTAATACCTTTATTTCTGTTAGTGGCTATTAGATAGCAGAAGAGACTCTGAGCTGCAGAAATCCCAGTCTGTACTAGTTCCTAATTTTGAGGTGTCTGTCCTGTAGCATCTTGTGGCAGTGACAGTATCTATAGCCTGGCCCAGAGACTTCCTGGGCAAGTCACTTTGTTCAACAGATGCCAGTGTGCCTTTGAGTCCTTCCAGAGCATAAAACATCAGGAAACCCCTTTGGACTGCTTTAATTTTTCTGTCTTTGCTCAAGTTAATCTTTTCTACCTTTAAGCTACCAGGTACATTGAAACTTTATTCACCAGTAATTTGTCTGTGTACAATTTGTTTTCTGTAACTATATTTTACTGCAGTATTTGCAGCTTAGACACTGTCTATTCAGCTGTAAGTACTTCAGGGCATTCTTTGCCCTGTGTAGAAGACTTACAAACCCAGTAGCTTGAAAGGCAGTTCACATATGAAAATTTT
>VYZP01047790.1:15670-30696 GCA_013400635.1 Hypocryptadius cinnamomeus | reverse complement strand
GGACAGCATCCGACCTCCTGCCTCTGCCCCTGTGAAATCTTTGGCACCAAAAGTTCCATCAGCAGAATGAATCACCTTAATGACCACCTTTTAATGGATTTCTGCAGATCCTCTCTTTTCCAAATATTTTTAAAAGCACCATTGTTTAACAACTGCACAATGCACTTTTCTCCTTGAAATCTATTTTAATCAGTTCTGTACATAAAACTAAAAAAAAAAGAGGATGCTCATTTTACTTTTTCCTTCCTCTCCTCCCACGTGCTCTACTTGGAGGTACATTGTGTAAAGATCCCTGCTGTGGGTGTGTGACTGACCATGGTAACACTGGCATGGTTCTTGTACAACTGTGTAGTTAATTTTTTATAGCATATGAGATTTACTATTACCCTTACCTTTGGACTGGAAAGAGACACATGTAGCCCAGCAGATGCAGAGGGTGCAGTCAGGCTAATTACAGGGATAAATGTAAACCTTAGCTGTGCTAAGTAATAACTAAAATGTAAGCAAGGAACAAGGACTGTCCTGACAAATCCCTCAGCTCTTTCAACAGTGGCAAAACCAGGGTAAATCTTGCCCCACAGAGGGAACAGTGAGACAGAAGGGCTTAATTAAGACCTTCACTGACACCTCCCCTCTCTGGATTTCTGAGAAAGAAGAAGAGTCTCTATGGGATGCTCAGCAGCCTGTGGTTGATACTAGAAGCACTTTTATCTCGGTTTGACTTTACACGCCTAAATTGCTTTCCCAAATGTAAGCACCTACAAGTTTGGAACCTTCTTGCACAGACTAGCATTTAGTTACTTATTTAATGAGAAAAAATGTATTATTTCTGCACAGATAAAATTTTTGTCTCCTCACTTTTGCCAAATCTTCACTCATTCTACTTCAGAAAGAGGTACAACATACTTATTAAGAAGTAGATTATTTTCTTCCTCTTGTTGCTTATTTCTTCTCTATCACAGTCATCAGAATAAGAGAAGATGCTGCACTATATGCTATCAGCTGTACTGGATGCAATTTCTTGCACAGACAGGGTCATATTGCCATTGATTCTTGTTTTGTTGTGAGGGGATCCTTTTATTTGGAGAAATTATAAGGGGAGGGGAAAGGCTGATGAAACTTTAACAGGGATCACAGGTTTTACTGAGTTGTCCACAATGACTTGATCTGTTTTTCTGGTATTTCTAAATTAATTTAGAACCCAAGAGAGGTCATAAATAGTTCAAATTGCTTCTTTCAGTGCCTGCTAGCTTTCATACTGTTGAATTTTGTTTGACATCATGTCATCCACTGCTGTAGATCTCAGGGTTCCCTTTTGAAGTTCCCCACATAGTGTGTTTTGGATTTGAGCAACCCAGCTAATTGTGACATTTGCAGGTGCTGTCATCTCATTGCCTAACTTTCTTTCCATTATTTCCATGTATTAAATAACAAACATCATAACATGAAGCAGTGGAGCAGCCCACTTAATCTTTCAGTCACAGTGGAGGACGACTATATATTTTTACTCTAGACTTTGTCATCCAGCCATTTTCACTCCATGATGAGGATTTTCCTCTCCCCCAGTGACTACTTAACTTCCTTAACAGCTGCTCCTGTGGAGAAAATTTTTGAAGTCCAAATATTATGTTGACTGATTCATTTTCCCTTTCTTTTCTAATAATTGGTTTAAAAAAGAAAAGACACAAATAAGAGTCCTAATAGAATAGTGAGGAATTAATATCTTTTCCAAAAAAAAAGACCTGGCAACTATGATATTAGCATTTCAGCATCTTACTATAAATAGAGTCTCCTCTAATTCCCAGTCTCTATTTCTTCCAATTGTGCAGAAATAAACTTCACTAGATTAATCTGTAACAGCTTTCTGAAAACTTGTCACAGTACTATTCAATTCTTCAGTACTGAAGAGTCCTTAGTCTTCATTTGTTGATAAAGAAACAAAAACATGGCTACATATAAATAAGAAATGTTTGTAATCTTTATCACATTATTCCAAAAAGTACATTTCTTTAATACAAGAAGGGAGAGGCACTGTCACTTTCACAGATCAGAGAGATTGAGACCTTCAAATTACATTAGCATCCAAATATAACAAGCAAAGTCACTCAAATCAAAATAAAAGTCCACACTCCTAGGCACTTTTTGATCTTTCTGTACTTCTACTACTTTTATATTCTTGAACTGAGAATTTTATAGCTAAACTCTTTCCCACTCAAAAGTCAAACATTATCCCCCACAGCTGTGGGATTCCTAAAATTTGTATCTGAATACTGCAATTTGAGATTACATAGGGTTTTTTACCACATCTTTTAAAGAGTTAAGAGAACAATGCTCACATAAATACTTTAAACTTCTTATTCCTAAGGTGCAGAACATACCATTCACACCTTGTGGCAAGTGGAAGTAAAATGGATTTAATCCAGTTTTCAGCCTCCTTTATCCTGGGCTGCTCTACATCTCCTCACATAATCCAGTTGTCTCTTTGAGACTGCCTAGGACTGAGCAGGAAATGTTCAGCTGCCCATGAGCTCCAGCCAGGATGGCTGGGATTTGTCCAGCAGTGCCTGGCACACTTGGATTTCCTGCAAACTCAGGTTTTGCCTGGAAAACAGCCTAATGACCATTTTCTTGCTTCCCTCCACAGCAGAGTTCTTCCCAAGATGGACCTGGAGCTCTTAGGGCCATGTCTGGCAGGTCTAGTGGTCCTTTCCATAGAAGAAGGGCCAGGGCACAGAGGATACAGAACAGGTGAAGTTAAATATGTGGGCAAGGGCACCTCTTCAGCTTCCTTAATGGAAAGTCAATGCTGCAGATTATTTAAAGAGAAAAGTTTGGACTTCCCATCACTGTTCCTCCTCCTTGTTCATATGCCATATTCCTCTCCTCTTAGACAATGAAGATCAGCAAAGGCAATTTTAGTTTTATTTGTACAGCTACTTTTACTTTCAGGATCCACTGAGCTTCAGCACTTGAATTTCAATTGGTGTTGTTTATTTTAAACACCTTCATTAATGCAGTCTTTATATGTGCATATATTACGTAGCTTTTAATATTTATGACAACGAAATAGTCTTATTAAATGTGTGTTGTTATTATTAAATACAAGAGATGCATTAATTTCAAGAAGAACTGTGGGGCAAGCTGTGTAATTACTACATTATAAAACACAATGTGAAAACATCACACTGATAGAGAAAACACATTCCAACGTGATACACAGACTTCAAACTGTGAGATGGTGCTGTTTAACTCAGAGCACAGGCACTAGGCCTTTAATGTACTGCCCAGAAACGACTTTCATAAATATGTGTTTTGGACTAGTCATCATTTTGGCAAACCAGAGGGCTCATCCCTTGATCCCAATGCTGACAATGACATCTAGCACGAACTTGGACAAACTATTAAATTGTGCCAAGCTCCTGCTTTTTACTGTGGGTATCATGTCACAAAAGGATGTCACACTCCTAGGTACATCCTGTTTGTTAGAAGCTGTCTGTGGGAAATTATTAAATAGAGGTATATGAATGGAGAAAGACACAAGGACCTTTGCTTTCGAAACAAATCTGTATGCTTTCCCGAGTACAAATGTCCATAAAGACTTCAGTGAGGTTATCATGGAAGAGAAGGGACTTCTGTAAGATTGTGTATTAGCCTCTTTTTCTAACTATTCCCTACCACTTGATGAATGTAATTGCAATGTCTTGTTCACGGATGTGTATCACTTAAAAGTGCATCATATTTTTTCTACTGAAAAATGTGACTACATTGAATTTCTCAAAATGCTGTGGCTTGTAGCCCTGGCAATAAATAGATTTACTTTTTTTATATACTGATGATAGTAATATTTTTAAGTGGGTGCCATTAACTGCTGTATATAAAACTGGCTTACCTTTAGATAATAGATTTTATCCCACAAAATATATAGATTGGTGAAAAGGCAACGGTTCAGACAACTAGTTGGCAAACGTTATCTGGTGAACAATTATGAAGATGATTTATATTATGCTTTCCATTTTATATTTATTCCCTTTTCCTTCATTTTCTTCTGTTGAATTACTTTGAACTGGTTTTGTGAAGTTTCATATGAACACTAATATTTACATTTCTTGGACTGTGATATTCCGAAGATGCTAAGACACATAAGTACAGGATTACTGAGTCAAGTATCATAAGGTGATTTTCTTTGTCAAATAGATGACCATTAATGATTCATTTCTCTTTTCCCCTTGACTACTACTACTGCTAGCAACAAGGCCCATTTCTCTCTTCTTTAGGTAAATACTTTTTTTTCCATTTACTTTTTATTTGAAGTTAAATTGAACAATTGTTTTGTCCCTGAAAGAACTTGAAATTGTTAAGACTTCATTTGTACACTTTCTATACTTTCATTTTTTTCCTCAATAATGCTCAATAACTAAGTATTTAGTCTTCATTTAACTATTTCCATAAAGCACAGAACTATTGTCTGTCTGCATGCAACTGTTTCTTGATATCTGGGGGTACTCCAACCTCCAGTTTTATAGAGCTAAAGCTTTCTTCTTTAGCTTTTAGAGCTAAAGAAGAGACAAGGATTCACCATGTTCTCTCAGTCATTTATCATTTACCTTGTTCTTATTTAACAGTAAACTAAGAAAATTTATATGAACAAAGTAATGAACTGGTAAAACTATATTCATGAAAATGTCATCCTGGAACAAATACAGTTTTTTTTTGGTTTTGGTTTTGGTTTTGTGGTGTTTTTTTTGTTTGTTTTTTTTTTTTTAAATTAAATAGCTTTAAATCAATAGGAAACATGAAGTTTCTAAAATTTAGTATAAATTACATGAATTTGCATCCTTGTAACTTCTTTGTTGGATCACTTACCACCATTCCACCATTTTTTAAAAAGCCTTTTTAGATTCTTTAACAAATCTTCGAGATCAAGGCTGTGGAAAATAAACAAAAACCCCAAACCAAACAAAAACCAAAACAAAACAACAAAAAACCCCAAACAATCAAAAAAAAACAAACAAAAGCCCCCACATCTATATGTTAGGAAATGCTCTCACTCCCTTACGTTCCATAGAGTTAGAACTCAGTGTGCATGCTCTCATTAATGAACACTCCTAAGCATTTGTCAAATATATTTGTACACATTTGCTTCAATCCACAGATTTAAAGTTTAAAACAGCTTTAAAGATTATGAAGTCTTCTGTAGCTCTGAAGCCATATTGAAATTTTTAGAAAAAGTATTTTCAAACGTTATCGCACTTAACAAGGATAGTTACATTTTCAGTATTTCCAATACCATGCTATGGACCCTAATGATAAAAGTGACTGGGACTGAATTTATTTGAATATTTTAAAATCAGGAAGGATTTTATTTATTTCTCCTTATAGTGAAATTTTCTGGGTTTTAAGGTTTTTTAAGGTATTTTTGAAGATCTACTCACATTCAAAAAGCTGTGAGCAAAAAATTACTTAAATGAAAGCAATGTACTCAATACATTTTGAGAATTTGACTTTCTCAGTATTTCCTAATTTAATATATGTTAATTGAACTATAGACTTACATTAGTAAACACTTTTCTTTATGCAGGGATCCTGTTTTCATGATCACTAGTTCTGAAATAAATCTTCACTCAAGTCTTCACTCAGGGAGAAATTCACTATCAGGTCTTAAAAATGTAGTATCGCATATGGGGAGCTGTGTTGGAGATGCAGTATATAAAATGCACTGACAAAAACAACAGTAAATCAAGGCCTGACTGGTATATTGTGGTTCTATCAAATGGAGAGAAGAGAAACAACTGATATTATTTTTTTTTCCCCTCACAAGAGTTCCTATGCATATGGTTCACTTCACTTTGTGTTATGCTACTATTTGTTTAAAACAAAAGCTTTCAGGATACCTTACATGAAGATTAATCACCATTTCATAACCATAGCAAAAGCCTGTTTTATTGGTTAGCCATTTCACTTAACAAGCAAATAGCCTTGCAATGCAAAACTGAAATTTTAAAGTACCTAATAATATTATTTATCTCATACCATAAATATTCACACTCCCTCCTTTTACTGAACAGAGAAATTAGAGTTCATGTATAGAATAGAGAGGCAAAAATTATCCTCAAAACAGTCTTGAATGTAAATCTGCAAGCTCTTTTTGGGTGCTGAATAAGCTGATCTCCTTCGTAAAAATAGCTCAGGTTAAGATCATGGTATCTCCCAATGTAGACCCTGCTGTTTTAACAGATTCCATATTCTGCAGATGCTTTCACAGAACTGAAAAATTGGAAGCAGCTAAATTTACTTCAAGGAGATGGAAACTTACGACTTGACCAGTTTAGTGACATTTAGGGAATTAATGAGATATTCCATTAATTTGTGTCATGTGGAACTGTTATTGCACTCTGAAATGGACTAATAGACCACTGTTCTGCGTCTGGAAGTGATCAGCAGTCAATAAACTTCATTCTCTTATAATTTTAAAGGGAAAGAAGTTCTGGAACCTCAACAACTCTTCAATGCATGGTTTGAATCAGAAATATTGCTACTTCTAGCGCCACTGCACATACTGTTCCTATTCACACAAATGTTTAACATTCTTGATTCTAACTAGGAATTGCCCTAAATTAAGTTTTGTGGTAACAGGCTGCAAATTAATTGCAGTTTCATATAAAATCTGGGGTTATCTTATTCTTTTTGAGTCAGGATTTTGGGAGTTTTATATTTCTCTTTTATGCAAATAAACCGAGCAGATGCCAAGGGAAGGACACACACAGGAGTCAATTCTCCCTTATGATGACACTGTGCAGTTATAATATGGCCATAATATAATCACATTTAGTGTTTGTTTTCTTAGACTAAACTGAACTAACCAGCGTCATTACTATATTGCCTGCATTAGTCAGAATTAGGGCTATCTGTGTGCCTTTGCTCTGGATTTTCAGTTTATCTTTTGGCTTTATTTATAATTTTGTTTTCCTAATTCTCAGTAGTAGGGAATAATATTGAGATGGTTTCAATATGTTTGAAATGTGCATTACCCTCAGATACTAGTTTTCATAGTTACTGCCCTCCAAATTTATATATTATAATGGGGTTTTCTGCTTGTAAAATAAATAGGAATTGACCAGGAAATACAAAAACTTATTCCCAGGAGGGAATATTCTGTTTATTTACAAATATGAAGTTTTGGCTGTAAATCTTTCTTTCTTTTAATATTTCACAGTTACCAAGATTCACCAATGTCGATGAAGCACAACAATGTAAAGCCATAACATCCTCATGTCCTTTCCCCATATCTTTCAAGTTCTTTTTTCTCTTCCACTTTCCTGAACTCCTGTTCCCAGAGCTCCTCTAAGTGCAAAAGAACAGTGACTGCAGTTCCATTCCTTGTAGCCTCTCTCTTATTCCATGTGCAGCTTCAATTTCCTTCCTTCTCTTACATCCTCTTACACTCCTTATCACATAATAATTCATCCTCCCTATTCCTTCCTTCCTCCCATACAGATACACTCTCTGTCTCTTGCTGCTTTTTTCATTCATTGTGAAAGGTTTGGTTTCGGAAAAGGTAAAGTGCAAAGGTTTGGTTTTGGAAAAGGTAAAAACAAATTATCATTAATTAACCCCTACCTAGCTCCTCTGTTTGAAGCATTCATTTCTAAAATTTATTAATATTAATTTATAAATATTAAAAAGAAAGAAAGATTGTCTGTATAAAATTACTGATAGATTTCCAAATCATATAATCTCTTTGTAAGCTTTTCAATTTTAACTTTGAAAAACACCTGCAGCATGAAAATAAGTAGGAGACTGTTGCAGATGCTTTTACAGAATTTTTTTCTGCATTTGGAAAATTTACTACTAATGAATAAAAGAATAGATTTCCAGAAATTATAAGTTACTTATTTTCCGTGAAAGTTTTGCAACTATAATCTCCAAGATGTCCCCTTTAAGCCCAACATGCAAAATTCTATAAATGAAACCCTTTAATTTACCTTTCAATAGATATTGAGTGTGAGAATTTGGGGGGAAAAAAATCCACAAGAAAGGTGGTTTTTAAATAATGGAATTGCCAATCTGCTATTTAGAAAGTGAAGTTTAACTAAGAATTTTCTTTCTTAAAGCATTTTCACACTGCACCTGAATGACTTGTTATTGAAGTATTTGAGTTCAAGTTCCATCAAAAAATTCCTTACCAAGCTGGTTTTGCAGACTTTCATTAAATCTCCGATGAGGCTTCTGAATGCAAGTCCAAGTAAATTAAAGGCCCAATCAATAAAAATTGAAATCAGCCTTGCAAATCATGTTGCCTGCTAAGAACTGTCATTAAATTAGAGTCAAATCAAATTACACAAGAACAAACAACAGCCACTCCTCACATATGAGAAGGATCCTTAGCACAAAGCTCCTCTTTCCTGGAGATGAGCACAGCCTGACCCTCGCTCCGGACTCCCAGGGTTGCCCCTTGGAGAGGATTCCCACATCCTTGGCTCCTGGCTTAGGGAGCTGTGTGGGCCCGGCCCCGTGGCCTTGAATCACAGCCCTTATCCGCTTTGGTATTTCCAGCAGCTCACACGGCTAATAAATAGTACATTCATTAGGCAGGCTGCGTGTTTACTGCCACAGACCAACACTTGGACTTTTTTAGCCAAAAAAACCCCAAACTGACTCAATGCAACACTCAATTCCTTCCTTTTGGGCATGACACTGCACGTCCCCTCCTTGGCGGGGTGGTGATTGCAGCCCCTTCCAGTGAGAGCCACCCCTGCCCCAACAGTGCATGAGGGCTCCCTGGTGCCTGCTGGTGCCAAGGACGGAGGCAGGAGTGCCTGGCAGCATTCCCGGACAGCATTGTCCTAAAAACAGGAGGCTGGGGCCAGCACTGTCTCCCACAGCAGACTCCTCCCACAGCACCGGGCAAGGGGAGGACAGGCGTCCTATGTCCCCTCGGAGCACCTGCATGGCGCTGGCAGTGGCATCAAGAGGAGTATCAGGTGTGCAAGCTGTGCCTGTTTTCTCTGGCTGCATTGTTTCTATTGCCTTTCTTTGCAACAGCCAGAGGAGAGAAATTAAGGTGCAATTATCTCATAAGAGCGGCTAGGAGTGTATTGGAGCTCCATGGTCAAGTGTCTAACATGCAGAAGCACAACCTGGAGGCAGCTCCAACCACTTTATATATTTTACATCCTGTCATTGGGTCAAAAAGCTGTAAAAATGCCTTTGCACCTGAGATTTCTCTTTTAAAACTTGCCCAGATGTTGTAAATCAACAGGATGCTGGCTCCTAAATGCCCAAGATATTTTGGGATAAAAAGCAGGATTGCTTCAAAATGTTAAACTAAGTATGAGTTAGGTTCTTAGACTCATCACTAAAATTTACATTTTGGCCATTCTGTTACGATAATTCAAAATCAAAATGATGATAAAAACACCTCTAAATTCTTCCTGTATCAGATGATAAACATTTAGGAAGAGCAATACGCTGTGCAATATTTAATAATAATCACTCACAAAAATGCCTTTATCACCACAGTAATCATGTACTTCAAAAGTCACATCCTGAGTAGATGCTGTCTAAAGAAAAAAATACTTCTCTAGCAAAAACCTCCCTAGGGCAGTAGCCAAACTGCCAGCTGTGGTACCTCAGATGGACTCAAGCCTGCAGTCTCATCTCCAAATGGTTGTGGGCCGTGAACAGCAGAGGCTGGGAATTTTCAGACACTGCCTTCCTATCCAGTGATGAGACACAAGTGTAACACATGATTTAGGTGGTCTGAGCTGAGTTTTGACAATGCAAAACATGGAAATAGATATATTTGGGCAGTAGAGCTGAAGAAATTAGAAGTGAATATAGTAAAATACATACCATTGGAAAAATCTAGCCTAAGGATCAAAAGTTAACATTTGGACGAAAGAACATAGAATACAGCTGAACAGCCACATTGGTCCACTGCTCCCTGAGCCCCAGCTCACAAGGATGTTCTCCCACAGGGATGTCAGCCTCAGTAGCAGCTCTCAAACAACTTAGCTCAACATAGTATCAATCCTACTTTATTAAAAATTCTACCCCCAAATAATTCTCCTCCCAATAAAAGGCTCAGCTGACACAGGCAAATATGCAGTTTCAAGGAACTTATGGAATAAATCCCCTTCAATTGTGCAAACTAAGTGCACTAGGCTTTTTGAAAATGTGGAGATGAAAATACTCTCTGAAAGTGAAAGATTTGTTGGACAAGCTGTGATATAGAATACCAACTAATGATTCTCACCACAGGGCATTTAAATACCAGAGACACTTTCAAGCCATGTCTCCATCTACCAGGGAATCTACTTCCTGGTCCAGACTGAACATCTTTCCTGGGTAACTTTCCAGGAAACCACCCATTTACATGGATTTAGCATACTCCAAATGCTATCCATAGTCTAAAGCACAGTTTTTTCAAACAACAGTGAAGTTATCATGGTCAAGTTCCCATCTAATGGTTTCTTCCTAACATGGGAAATGAACAAATTTGTCTCAGCAAACAATTTCAATGGCTGAGATGGAGAATTTTGGGATTGCGTTCTTTTGCTCATTTCGGTGTAGTGCCAAGCAAAAATCCCCGACAGCAAATATGCATAAATATATGTGTGACTGGCAGTCATCTTTTCTCAGACATGCAAATCTGCTTTGATATTGCAGTAACCACAAGGCTGGGTTTTTGTCAGGGAAAAGTGAGCCTTAGTCTACTTTGGTTGTCCAGGGGCTTTGAAAAATGAGAGTCACACAGAGTTTGAGCAAATTCAATCCCAGAGTCTCAAGGCAGACCTACAAAGGTGATAGTAATACACAGCTTTATTCTCCTTCCCAAGCTGAAGAGTAATGACAAACAGGACTCATGGAGAAGATGTTTTGAGTAAACTTTGGTTTCTGCTAATCTTATAAACGTGACAGCAATCTCTTTCTTTTCAGCCATCAGGGCATTCCCAAACCATCCCTGTTGCCAGTATACCTGCAATAGATTCTACATCCATTGCCAGTATTATCATGATGTCAGTAAATGAAGAATCAAAAAATGACCAGCGGAAAAAGTGTGTGGACACCAAAAGCAAAAGGAAGGGAGTTGCATTTCCCAAATAAACCACAGATTAACCCAGGTAAATCACTCTCAACCATGGACATAAAGTTTAGTTGAGGTGACTCAGAACATTCAGATAAAGACAATACAAATATAATATATGTATGTCAACCACATGCACAAGACAATACAAGAAAATACACCACTCCCTTTTTCCTTAGCCATGAAAGCAAAGCAGTACACAAGGCTGTTGTGACTCTTAGAAAAATGATTAGGCTGATGTTCTGTATTTGTGTCTTTTCAATGAGGCTCTTGGTGCAATGGTTGATGCATATCAGTGCCAGCCTTACTCAAGTCAGACAAACACCTTATCCAGAAAACCTCCAAGTACAGGTGTTTATGGGGGATATCTTTCCATTCAAAAGGAGGTGCAACAAAGCCCATACAGAGCAAAGGGATCCATGCCTATTTCGCTGTAAGATCAAAAATCATGCCAATCATATTTGTAAAGGAAGGGATAAGGAGACAGGAATTCCTGAACACGAGGATGTCATTCCAGAAAACAAAAAAAGAGGACTGATTTTTGAGTTTTTACTCAGATTTTGCAAGCATTCTTGAGAAGACTTCATCAATGTGAGGCTTACTCTTACTGTTTCTAGAAGTGGCATGAAAGAAGAGGTGAATGGAAAAAACTTTAAAAAAATTAGCCTGAACTTTTTATACACGTGATATATATTACAAGTGAAATATCCAGAAGCCTTATGCAAAATTAAACTCTACCAAAAGATCACTCTGATGTAAATATTTTTACTATGTGAAGGCCAAAACTGAAACAATTTCATCGTTCTGTACTGTGTAATACAAAAGCATTAGCCTTTCAAACTAGTATTTAACTCTGCTATATCTAAAGCAGTACCCACATTTAAACAGGACCTGCCATATGTATTTAATGCTTGTTTTATTAAAAATATCAGAAGCTGCTCTCAATAGATAAATGAATGTCATATGAAACCACATCCAAAAGATCTGAAAAACTTCAAGCGCACTTCTATTCCAACTTTATCAGTCAAGCAACCTATCCCAGGTCTCTTGCTGAAGTTTCAATAAACAAGTTTTGGAGATTATTAAACATTGTTTGTCATGTTTAAGGGACAGATTTTTGAGGAAAACCTTTTTTGGAGTTGCTTTTAAGTATTTTAACACATTCTTTACCTAAAAATCTCTAAAGAGCTTCAACTGTTTTGAAGACAAGGAAGTTAAGCAAAGGATGAGACCAAGTGAAACTCCACATTTTCTTTTGCTGAGTAGAATAACAAACCCAGAAATCTGCTCATATATTTTTGACTACTGAGTGCTATTTCAACAGCACAAAGCTAGTAATAATTTACTTTACCTCTTCTGGTAAACTGGATTAACGCCACCTTTCCTACAGGGAAAGGTCTCAAAATGGCTGCGCCCAAAACACCCAAGTTCTGTCAGTGCTTCCAAGTCATGGCTGTTAACTCAGAAATGTCCCTCTAACTCTGTTTTCTTTGGATATGCCTCTGGACAAAGACACTGTGGGCTGCAGAAGAAAATACAAATTCTCCACAGCTCTCTGAAGTGACTTAAGTCTTAAAACAGGCAGGACCTGGCATAGCAGAGGGTTTTTGACGTGCTGTAATTCTTTGTTGGGAACCAGGGCTCACCACGGATTAGACTTAATCTTTACCAAGGAAATTGTGGCAACCAAAAGAGTGCTGGGTGAGCCAGTGCCTCTGCAGCTTTTCTTTGGGACCAAACTTGTGAAATACTGAGGATGTGTCTCCCAAAGGAACAACTGGGAGTAGCAGATTCATTGAATCTCCAGATTTTCCCTGAATATCTTAATGGAGATTTTTTCCAAATGCAAGAAGCAAAGTAAAGGCACAAGAATGACAATGTTCTCTCTCACTTACAGGAACAAACACTCTCAGATGGGCCCTAGGCTGGAACCCACTCCCGTTTATCCATGCCACAAAATGCATTTATTTCCTACAGAAGCATCACATCAGTGTAACACTGAGTCTATGAGGCACATTTACACTCCAACTACACTGCAAAGGTAAAATATGTCAGACTTTACTTAAAATAGACAATATGTTTTATGACTTTAAAATGAAATCACAGAAGACCTAACTCCATCCAGCTGTTCTTAATAGAGCTTTTTCCCCTCTTTGTTTTTCATTCTCTACCTTAATCCACTTCAAAATTACCTCACAGACTCATTCATTTTTTGCTAGTAACTTGATAACTCTTGCCAAAACAATGTGTTGCACATTACAGGGTAAAAAACCTAAATTAGAGAACAGAGAAAGAAATTGAGAAAATGTATATTCATTAAAGCTGGTGATGCTACAATGAAAATTTGCATAGCAACCTGCAACGAGGCCTGATAGAATTACAAATTTATCATGCCTTTGAAGGACAGATGAAACGTTCCCACATTTTCTGCATCAGTCATTTCTATTCAGTTCAGCTTAGTATAAACAATTCCCCTTATTTTGCAACTAATTGAAGAATTAATACAAAAGGATTGAACACCTGTTGCTCTGTTGGCAGAAACCAGCAATTACAATGTTTCTTTCCAGTGAACTTAAACTACAAAAGAAAAAAAATTAAAATAACAAAAGAAAATGTACTGGTGACCAGAGTCTTTTTGAGTCCACAGAGGATATTGCAGTTTTTACTCAGATTGTGACTGGTCCCTGTTAGGCTTCACTGGTTGATGGAGGTCTCCCCTCTATCCTCCCATTTAGCCACTGCTCCCTTAAGCATTTTCCATCAGCTTGGAGCAATTCTGATTCACTCAACCTCATCTCTCCTCTGTCCCATATACTTTAAGACAAACTTAAAATTCAGTCTGGATCCACCTGTCATGCAGATCCTCTTTCTCAGTTTCCTATCACAAAAATTAATCACTGAACACAAGTGTTGTTAAAAAGATAAACTAAATCTATTTTCATCTCCTCCTGTTACTCCTTATCGAATACGGTTCAGGTAACTTTAAGCTGGTAGGAGACAAACATAGGGACCTGTGAGCAAATGATTTTTTTGATACATAGACATGGAAAGAAAACACAACCAAAATACAATCAACCTTCAAATCCACTTAAAATAAACACTCTTAACTGTCCTTGCTGATGCAAACATAAAACAAGTAAACATTGGAAATATCAAACATCTTGTTATGTTCACCTCCAATAAAAGTAAAGTCAGAAATTCAGGGCTTCCAAATACCCTGAAAAGAGAACTGTTTGCTGGTAACCTGGCAGCTCCAGGAACAGATCCCTCACCCTATGTGGAACAGTCACATTTCACCCTCTCCTCATCCCATAGGAGTCTGATCTGTCCCTGACCACAACACCACAGGGGTGTTGTGTTCTGCTCTTTTGCGGAGCACATAAACAAACCTAAGTCACTCTCCAGCAAAATTATCACTATTGCTGTCTTTAATGACAAATTATTCTTGAAAATAATACTCCTTTTCACTTTTTATGGAAAAGTATGTGGAAAAAGACAGTATCACTTTTTCCCAACTATTATGGAATGAGCATCACTGTCTGGTCCAGATGCTCTGCCTTTGGCAATAATGTGTGCTCCATCTCACTGGGGAGTCCTCATCTTTGAGGTCAGTTCCAGAAGTAGCCCTCACTTAAAAAATCCTGGTGAATATACAGGCACAGCTCTTTTCTCTCTTGCTTCATAGTTGTTTCTAGGCATGGAAACACTCTATTTGTCTCTTTTTGTCAGGATACCTGCTCATGGGATGCACATTTTAAGAGACATTTCTTTGTTTTTCCAGGCAGGATGAGGAAGACTGCAAACCAGAATGAAATGGGTTCACACAAATTGGGGTATAAACCTCCACAAGCTCAATTTTGTCTCCAGAGTCAGATTGGGATTTTTTTTTTTTCCCTTGGTTCATCCTGGGAATTCTTTAAAAAAAAAAAAAAAAAAAAAA
>VYZP01047790.1:0-11982 GCA_013400635.1 Hypocryptadius cinnamomeus | reverse complement strand
TTTAAACTGCTTCAGGCTCTTCCAATAGCTTTACTGTATAACCAAAAAAAAAAAAAAAAAAGAGAAAAGGTATTTAAGATCACTGTATTACCTTCGCTGAAATCTGGTATCATTAACTTCTTCATTTTCCTTTTTCATTTTAATTTTTCTTTCACTAAAGTAAAAACAACAAAAAAAAAGAACAAAAAAACAGTGAGAGAAAGATTTTGAAATATCTGGTTTATGTCAAATGTTTTCTGAAGATGAAACATACACAAAATTAGTAATTATGGTTTTAAGATATAAACCCGACAGTGCTGACGCCCCTCCTCAGGGCCATGGGAAGACATGCTGTGAACATGCACGCTTTGGAAAAGAGACTCTTTCTTTTATTATTTTCTAGCCTTTTTTTCAACCTGCAAATACTTAATTTCTATTAGGAATTTCAGAAGAGAAGGAGCAAACTTAACAAAAGGGAGTACTTTTTATCAAGCAGTGAACACAATGAGGTAATTAAGTACGGGACTTCAGAAAAATACGGGCATAAACTGAGTGGCTGAAATTAAGAAACATTTGCAAAAACTTATTGGGAGGGGACTGAGGGAGTGATTTGTCTGACCAGATAGAGAAATTTGAAAAGTTACTTTAAGCTAATGCAAGCCTTGGTTTCTCAACAGGCTTAAGTATCAATGACAAACAAAACTATTCCAACAAACTATTGAGGAGGGCAGTATCACCATAAATCTAAGAAACACTTTCTGGTCCAAAATGTGTATATGGAGTTGTATGTGTCATATCTATATAATGTCTCCATTCAGCAATTTCCCAGAATTCATTGCAGAACAACAAAAATATAAAGTAGCAAAACTAGCATATAATCTTAGAAATTACTCTCTACTCAGTAATGTATAAAAAGTGAAGAAGATGTTAAAAGAGTTCTATTTCATAAAGGAATATTTATAAAGCCAGGCTATATATTAGACAGGCAGATATTTGCCTGTCTATTTATTAGACAGGCAAATATCATGAACATTTTGAAAAAAAACCCCAACAAGTGTAAGAGCTTCTGATGAAAGAGACACTGTAATTTCAAAGTAATTTCTAACTGAGAACATCTGTATTTTTAACATAAATTAAAAAGACTAGGAAAATATTTAAAAAAAAAGAAATCCAAACTACGTAAAACACCGATTTGGCCAAGCTTTTCAAAATCTGTCAGTCAGAATGAATTTTGTTACACACTCTTCTAATTGCTTAGGAATATGTTACAACAGACAGACAAATGCCTTAAGTAAAAGGCTCTACTAAAGCGTCCTATGCTCAAAACTTACTTTAACTGTACATGCACTTATCACAAACATCCTGAATGTGTATCTTAAATACTGTTTTGAGCTATTCCTGGACAAGTTCTCCTTTTCCAAATATCTTAAAATAGTTACTGTTACTGGTTGCAAACCAGGCGTGCTTCATGAATGTCCCAATAATGTGCCTTTTATTCCAGTGCTTATCACACTGATTTCTTTGTAACAGATTTAGATATAAACTGTAAGAAACTCATATTTGAATTAACTCAGTTACAACTTTAATATACAGTCTACAAGAGCGATCCTTTCCTGCGGCTTAACACGATTTTTTTTTCATTTCTCCTCTTTAGAAACTGAAAGCATGAGTCACACTGTAAAAAAAGAATTTAATTTCCTTAGCAACCAGATCTAAATACCCACAACTTTCTTAGAGATAACCAAAGCTTAGACTGAGTAAATGTAACATTAAGTTCTTTGCATAACTCCAGTGCTTAGCTAAGACAAAATGTGCCTAACCACTTATTTCTATAGACCCTCAATTTTTTTGTTTACTTTCTATCTTTAGCAGCATTAGATCAAACACACCCACAAAAAGTTAGTTTTAAAAAGTGTGAAGAGAAGACTGCATTAAAATTAATACACAAGAACTCAGTTGCAGAACATCATGTTTAAAACGGCTTAAAAAAAAGAAAAAGAGGAAAAAAAGAAACAGAAGCTATACCTGATATGAAAGATACGTGTTCACCCAGTGCCAAATACTGCTATGTGAGCAATAGTGAAAAAACCATGCAAACAAACAAAAAATTAATTCCATCTCTCTTTTCATTTTTTTTTTTTTACTTAAAGAAACAATCTCCTATGCTCATTTTGTTACACTGTTTTAAGAAGCTCTAACACGTCCTGATGCCTCTGTAGTGAAACATGCCAGATTTTTTTTTTTGGAAGCAGGAGAGTCACTTTTTTTTTCTGTACTCTTGTATGTAGGACAAACTCAGATTTGTTTCTTCTTCTTAGGGCTCCTGTTCTTTCTCGGAAGAAGACCAGGATGCCTGTCTTCTCTCTCTCTCGCTCTTCTCGGAATTCCAGGCACAAAGCACTGCGCAAAAGCTGCACCAATCCTTGCCGCAACTGCCTGCCCAGGACAAGAGGTGGGGAGAGACCAGAAAATTCACCTCGCCCTTGCGCCGGTTTTATAAATGGGGATTGCACAAATGTGCCGGAGCAAAGGGGTGAAAAGGCAGGGTGCCAGTTTGCTACACTAGGCTGCAATGATCTCATGTTCAATGCTGTCGCCCCGTTTGCCCAGTTCAAACGCCTGTTCATTAAACAAGAGGAAGGAGAAAAAAAACCCAAAAAGCCAAAAAAAAAAAAAAAACCAGAAAAAAAAAAAAAAAAAAAAAAANCAGAGATAAAAAAAAAAAAAAAAACAAAAAACAAACAACTTTTATCCCTCAGACACTCAGGAGGGCTGTTCTAAACTACACGTCACCAATAAAAAAATAAAACGTGCCATTCTAAAACGCAGTTATGAAGTATAATTATTCTGGTTATATTTTCTTTCTTTCTTTTTTCTATCTGGAGATAAGAAGCAGAATTTATCAGGCGTGAAAGGGACAGCCTCCTGGTGGTGTGCCAAAAAAGCCAGAATAAAGGCAAAGTTGTGCTTCAAAGCTCAGTTGCTTGCTGAGTCTGGCTAAAGTCAAGTATTAAGATCCACCATTTTCTGAGCCATGTAAGAAAAGAGGAAAAAAGTCAGAACGGGCACCGCTTTCCAAGTCTCCGTTGGCACCATCACAAAATCTCAGCCGTAAGGTCACATGATGCTCTGCCAAATGTGGAGTGCATTCCCATAAACCATTCTGCTGATACTGCGAAGGCAGCTATTGTCTAGTTTATACCCAAAGTTCAGCCCACTCTTCATTGAATTAGCTGAAAAACGCATCACCTTTGGGGGTTGGGAGCCATGGAAACGTCTACCTGGCAGGCTGCCCACTTTTTCTGCCCAACAACCAGAGATGGAATTGTGCTGCCTAATGTAATGATGACGAGGAATGTGAAGAGTCGTCCAAAGTGAATCTGATTCTTGCAAAGCCTGCTTCATTTGCACAGCAAACTCTGGCTTCTTGTCATTAAAAAGGGGAGGGGGAAGGGTAGAAGAGAAAAAAAAAGCGCCTTTCTCCTAAATGTAGCAATTAAAGGTCTAGTAAACATGCCTAGTCTGCAACTTTCCTTCATAACATACTGAAATGGTTCCCAAAATAAAGCACTTGGTATAACACGAGTTTTCTGATTTAAAGCAGCACTCAATTCTCACCAGATTAATGTGGCATCCCCTGGACATTTTTTTTCTCCCTAAGAAAAATAAGAAAAGGAAAGGAAAAAACCCTACACAGCAGATCTCTCATCTCTTCTTTTTACCTGTCTTTATTACTTCCTGATTTTATCTAACACAAATTATACATGCATGCGGCAATACCCACCAGTAACTGTGGGGCTGCAATATTGCTGCAATCTCCCTCAAAGCAGTCTCCTGAGAAAATTGCTTGTGTTTCCAGCAACAAAAAACTCTTGATATGAGCCCTCTTATCTTCACCAGTGAGTAGGACAGCTGGTCTGCAAGTTTGCAAACCAGCACATTTGAAACCAGACAGCACCCTCCCTTCTTCAAAATGCATTTAAACTGGATTTTGTGAAAATAGATGCAATCAGGCAGAATTTATAAATGGTGCAAGTTACTAAATAGACTAAGTAATAGACATTACTCTTCTGCTACAGACCTGAAATTTCGATTTTGCCCAGCTATTGTTCTAAAGTAAAATGTCACGGAAAATGTCACTTCCAAATGAAAATACCACGTAACCTACTGAACGACAAACACATGCTCTCCCAGCACCTGAAAACCTCATACAGAAGAATTGACTTCAGAGCTTTGTGTTGTCAACAAATGAGTTTGCAGTTTCTACACCATGAACTTCAATAGCTACTGCAAAAAGCAATGTTAAAAACGCGGCAATATCTCTGATCCTCCCATTAATAAAAATGGAGCTATAAGGGGAGTCTCCATACCTATTAGCATGTCTCCAAATGCTCCTGTGAAGGTTGCATGCTAGAGATCTCATGGCTAAAATCCAGGAAGAAAAGGCAAACAAACTAGGAGACAACAGGCTAGAAACTGCAGTGTGAGGACAGGAAAACCCATTCCCAGAGACACTGCAGGCTATAACTCTCCAGCTCGGCTACTTTTATGTTTTGTTTTACAGTTCTTTCCAGTTGCACTTTATTTACCTGGAGGAAATTGAAGGTTCATTACCAAAGGAAGGAAGTGTGAGAAAGGGGGCTTTGAAGTAGAGGATGATTGTTATGATGGTGGTGCAGCCCTCAGAGTGAGGACCTGAGGCTGTCACCCAGCTGGGACTAGGACAGTGCACATGGCAGCCTGGTAGCACAGGTCACACCCTGCCTTGCTCCTGGCACATCCTGGAGGCTGGGACCTGGGTTTCTGGGCAGGCAAATATGACTGGTAGTGGGAGAACACTTGGAGTAGCCTCTACAGATGGTGGTGGCGATGCTGGTGGGACCCAGAGGATAAGGAGAAGGCACAACCACTCCAGCCCAGCAGGAGCAAGGGGCTGGGAGGAGGTGCTGGGTACAACATCAGGGGATGGAACCCCCTGCTCTGTCTGCTGAGCCAGTGCATGTGGGGTCAGCCTCACTCTGGTCAACTGGTGGGAGCTGTCAGTCAGAAGAGAAACTTGCTATGGCACCAGAAAATCAGTTCATGGCTTAGTTTTCCTCTTTTCCAGCTTTGGAGGCTTTCAAGGGCCAGCAGCTGGAAGAAAGCCCTCTGATGCAGTGTAAGCATCAGATGGTGTAAGCTCTCTCAGATGGTCTTCTAGACTGCAATGCCATGTGCATGGTTTTGAATAGAGACCTCCTGTTATTTTCCCTATGAACTAATGATGGCTGAACAGGTGCCACCAGGAGGTAAATGGAAATGTTGCTTATAACTCCAGCTACTTGCAACAAGACCCATGGCTTGGACCACAGGGATCACACTGACCTCCAAGGACCACAAACGAGCTTGGTGTGTCATTACCCCTCAGCCATAAGAACAATGCAAGAGGGGATTCTTCCATAAAGGTCTTTGAGATTTAATAACTTATCTTTGAGATTATTTAGAAATAAATTAATTTTTCCAGACTCAGAAAATTCAGCTAAATGTCTTTAATTAACAGTTCTGTAGAAACTGAAACTTGAGATTAAATTTCTATCACTTTAATAGTTTTCTTATTGATTTGAGCAAAAATCAAACCAAATAGGGCACCTGGGACTCCAGTTCATCCCACCTTACATTTTACCATTAACCATAAAAATGTTTAGGCCGTAACACATCTCCAACAGAACCACCCATATACCCAGGTGCATTTTGAACTGTGGTGAAAAACAAGGGTTTCACTAGAGTTGAGGAGAAACCTCCAACTAAACAACAATGAATAAATGTTGTAGTCCTGCTCAAATTTGCTAATATTATTCACTGGTATTACATGAAAAGGACAAGAGAACTGTCTGACTTTCAGATCTCAGAAGGATATTTGCCAATAATTACAAATAATAGACAGTCTGAACTGGGCAAATCTAAGCAGCAGTTTTTGAGGGGTGACAGGCACAGCATCCTACAGTCTTTTTTTATTTTCCATGTGTGGAAAAACACTTCAACATGTGGCTAGCCCTCAATAATGAGTACTGGCTTTACCAATATTCAAGAAGGATTTTAAAAAGCTGTTAAAATATCACTTGCATATGTGCCTGACAACAATTAGAGATGTAGATGAACCTCAGAGTGCTTTGCCTATGAACTAATTCACGGGCAGCACAAAGGGAACCAAGAACTTGTGTCTGTGGGAGTGCCTGGCCCTGTTCTTGCACAGCTGGAGGAGGCAGGGAGGCCGGGTGGAGGGAAGCTGCACAGGAACAACCTCTCCATGGGAGAATAGGGCACTGATCCTTTACTCAGGAGGCAGCAGGAGGAATGCAAGCAGGGCAGGAAACCTGGGCTGTGCCGAGGGTTTCTGGTCACAGACAAATAGTTGCACTGCACTCAGTTGCCACAGAACAACAATCATCCCAAAATTCTCAGGTTAAAAGGCTAAACAATGGGAAAGAAAAAATCAGAGTCTTCCCTGGCAAGACCCACGCAAGATATGACAGAAAATCTGACAGAGAATGGGAAAGAAATGCAACAGCTGTGCAGGTGTGAAGGGAGAGGTATGAAGGGAGTCTCTACTCTTTACATGGTTGTTCTTGAACATGAAAACAAAACTAGCAAGTTTAAAACTTTAAAACTACAAGTTAAAAGTTGAAAATGCTAAAGTGAAGAGGACATACAAGATGCTGGATATATTGTACATTTCTGGATAACTTTAACATACTATATTGCACAGCATAACATTTTAGAACTAAATGGTCTTGCTCTGCAGATCACATTCTCAAAGGCCCTAGTGTACAGAGGTGACAAAAATTATTTGTAAAATGCATGCAAATTAAAAGTTGTCATCTGCTAGCTACTTTAATTTTATCCCCAAATGGCACTATGCCTTCTGGTTTTTTCTGCCTTAAGGTTAACAGCACCGAATTAAGAGATTTAAGCAAGATGCTCTGTGGTAAGAGCCAGAGATGTCATTCCTCTTAAATTTAAGTGTAATTTTCCCTTTTCTGAAGTTTCCATGAACAATTTTGTTTTAAATTCCTTCTCCTTTAAACTTTTCACTGTGTTATTTGAAACGTATTTAACTTTTGGCCTTTGGCTGTATGGCTGGGTACCAGCTCTTCACAACCTTCTTTCTGCTGTGCTGCTGGATTAAGACAGTCTTTAGAAATGCATAGCAATAGAAAAGTGAATAATGCACATCCAATTCTCTTGTTCATGCAGTAAAAGACTTGTTCATGGATTTTTTAAGATTAGCTCTTCCCTTAAGTGTGCAGATATTCATAAATAACAAAGGGTACGAATAAAATGCAATTAAACCACTACTGAAAATTCAGATGAGCCTTTTCCAGTAACTCTTGCATGGTATAAAGAAAGTAGCAGGAGCAAACAGGAGACTTCTCTTCTTCACAGGGAACACTGTTGTGGTAGGACAAACAGCATGGCTGCAGGAGAAATGGTTTGGAGACAAGTTCATAGCGAGGCCCAAGCAAAAGCCAGGCTCTATGGCTACTCACCACCCCTTAGGAAAACTTAGCCTTTTACAGGTAATAATTCAGGCACAAGGAGATATGTCTCCTTCTCCACAAGCAACAACACAGTGTCTCAGGCACGTAGAAATGCCATGGTGTTGTATTAAACCAAACCTGATGCTAGGAAGATCTTTGCCACAAACATTTCCTTCAACATACTTGCTCCAGCTCTGATTTATTTCACTACTGTCACTCCAGAAATATTAAGTAAGTTCACAGCAAGAGATAAAACATCCAATCCCCTCACATATACCCAGTCTTAGATGTAGAAAAACACTCACATTCTCTTTACCTTGTTTGTCTCTTCTGGGCCTAAGTGCAAATATGACTGAGCATTATCATTACCATTCAGTAGATGAAAAAAAATCTGAACCATCTATTTTTTTCCCCTAAAAGCTTTCAGCACATCACTCCTCAAAATTCCTGGGTAGCATGGTATTTAAATGTTTTTACCAGTTTTAGAGGCAAAGGAGCCAAAGACTAACTTGTTTTCAGAAACAACATTACTGTACTGAGCACAGAATACCTGACACTGCTCAGTGATAAGTACACTACACTGAATCATAAGTACTACCTTGAATTAGATAATTTCTAAATAACACCCACACAGTTTACACCAACTTGACCACTACCTTTGAAAATTGAAATCTGAAGATAACTTGGTATAGTTCCTGATCATTAGAGTAGGAAGACAGTGCACACAGAAAATTACCTAGCAAAGAATGTAAACAATAAATATCTCCTTACATGCCTTCTACTTGTGATAAACAAAGCACTGCCTGTCTTTTCCAAACATCTCTTCAAAACAAGGACAAGTATAGCCAGAATGGAAGCCTTTTACAGATTCCTGATTTAGCAGCATGCCTAGTGTCTAAACCTGTCCCAGTATAACTCCCATCCCAGTGATCCCCTTCAAAAACGGCAGCAATGCTGCTCTGAGTTCATGCACATGTGCAAAGAATGCCATCACAACAACAATCCTCTCCCAAGCTTCAGAAGGAAAAATCCTGAGGGGCCTGGGATGGCACAGAGAGAACTCTGCAGAAAGCCCAGTGGACTTCTTGCTCCCTACTGCCAGGTTATGCAGCAAGGGTCCCCCAAAGTCACTTATTTTTCTTAGGACTCATTCTTGACCTGAATACAGATTGGTAATATAAAAGATATCAGAGGGGCCTTCTTTGTACCATTGATTTATCTGTCACTGATAAAGAGGGGTTTTTTTTTGGTTTTTCTTTTTTTTTACTTCATACTTTTCCTATATGAACATGTATGAATCCTGGCTGCTCATACCTTAAAAACTTATAAAAATGTTATCTAAGAGGATAGTTTTGCTTAGCTGCCTTGAACCAGAAGTAGAACACAAGCTGTGTGTCACCTATCCCCTGACTGCTATAAATGACACAGTCTTACACCTCAGTATGGCAGAGCTCATTGGCAAAAAGAGAAAATTTGAATTTTTGAAACATAATTAATTATTTCAAGAAGGAAATGACATACATCTCTAGGTCCTCATATTCCCACAGTTCTGGACAGCACCTTCCAAAACCTCATAATGTTTTCCAGGTAGATATATATGTACATACGTCCAAAAATATCCAACCCATTTTCTTATTTTAATTACATAAAAAATATGAGACCAGTGCATGCACTTTGCTGGGTTACATTCCCAGCAGGTTGAGTTCTATTAGCCCGAAAAAACTGGTCAGGTCATAACTCTTAGTTGAAAAGAAAGAACATGTGCATTATAGTCCAATGCAAGGTGTGTTTTTGATTCAGCAGACCAAAGTATCAAGTAGTTTTGAAGTGAAAATTGTTAGAACAGTTTTAAATATAGCATTACTCAATTTCCCTACTGTGAATTCTTGATTCTACAAAATATTCTCACCCCAAGCAGCACAATCCCTCAAATCTAGATCTTAAAGTACTTTTATAATCAAGAAATTAATACTTTGTACATTTAAATGTTTTAAATATTCTAGATTTTGACTTCTTCAGTGTTTTTAGCACAAATGGCTACATTTGCAGTTATTTTTTAGCTTGAACTGACTAAATTTTGTGAGGAAAACCTACACTTCAAAATCAACATCCCCAGATAACCTGAACAAGAGAGATAGAGGCAGAGGAGATCAAAGGCACGGAGCCTCCTTGTAAGATTGAGCAGGCTCTGAGTGATCAAAGGCAGGGAAGAGAGGACTCTGGATCTTAACTCCTACTTCTACTATACATGTATAATTTACAGGTTATTGACTTGTAGAGGGGGAACTATTTACACACTAAATTTAGTCTACAGGCTGAAAAGTTATTTGAAACACAAAAATTAATTTTGGTTGTTGAAAAATATACAGGCAGTAACTTTTAAAATCACATTTTCCAATAGGAAATGCTGTTAATATAAACAGCTTTTTTTCAATAAACTGTCTCTTTCTGACAAAATCAAACATATAAAAAGGCACACTATGGCTAGTGGGTGTCATCACAGAGAAGATATTGTGCTGTTTGGAAGTGATTCACAGGAATAATGGAAAACTCATGTTCTGATTAAAGATATACTAATGACACTAACTTTGGGGAAAATTTAGTGCAATATTACTCAAAATCACAGAACCACAGAATGGTTTGGGTTGGAAGAGGCCTTGAAGATCAGCTCATTCCAAATCCCTGTTATGGCCACCTTCCACTGGACCAGATTGCCCAGAACCCCATCCAACCTGGCCTTGAACACCCCCAGGGATGAGGCACCCACAGCTGCTCTGTGCAACCTGTGCCAGGGCCTCACCACCCTCACAGGGAAGAATTTCTTCCTAATATCTGATCTAAACCTACTTTCTGTCAGTTTGAAGACATTCCAGCTTGTCCTGTCGCTCCAGGCCCTGGTAAATAGTCTCTATCCATCCTTCTTGAATGATTCCTTCAGGTGCTGGAAGGCCACAATTAGGTCACCCCAGAGCCCTCTCTTTTCCAGGCTGAGCAAGCCCAGCTCTCTCAGCCTTTCCTCACAGGAGAGTTCTTTATTTCTTTATTAAATTACAGTTCCACACTATCTCTGTGAAATTCACATTGTGCAGTCATATCAGGGCATTTCTTTAGCTTTTGCCTCACACATTTTAGTAATATTCCTGTGTACAAGCAGACTTCCTTCCACAAGAGTTTTCACATCTTCCCATACAGGATCCTCAAATCAGCAGTGGGATCAGCTATCATGCAATCAGTTGAGTATCTTAGCTACCAGATCCCTGGCTACTTGTTATCTGTCTCTATCAGAATAAAGTTCTGTACTCGACAAAACATTTCTAATTATTTTTTCCCTAAAAACAAAGGAATTATTGCCCTCAGGTATGGATTTGGCCAATCAGGTAAAAACATGTACTCAGAAAATCCTGAATAACTACATAAAAATAAATACCAAACATTATGTGTACGTTAGTAAAAGAACTCAAATTCAGTCATGATACATGAATTCATGTAACTTGTGATTCCACAGCTCATTGAATTTTATGATATTACACATTTCTTCTTCCCCAGATACATTCACACACTATGAATTTCATGTTAATATCCAAATTTTCTTCTTGGTGGAGAGACAGGAGCCTCATCACAGCCAAGATTACCATAGGGTAGCTGAAAACACATCTGACTTTAAGAGATTGTTCTAGTTCACACTAGACAGGAAAGCTGCAGCTTGGACAAAGGGTGATACATAAATAAGCACAGAATGATTATTGAAGAACCTGAAATATGCTGAACCATTAACCACCAGACAGTACAGTAGGTTAGTCATTGGTTGGAAATTTTCAGTACTGCATGAATGACCAGCACAAAGGAGATTTCAGAAAACCAACAAGCATCATGTACCTAAATGATGTTTTTTTCTTTCCTGGTAATAAATAGAAGACCTTTATTTCTTGTTTCAAATTGTGACAAGAGTCCCCAGTTGCCTTTCAAGTTCTGTCTGGAATTCTGAACCATTAGCTTACACAGACTGCATGAACTTCAGAACATTAAAGGGTTTTTATGTTAAACTTGCACAGTACCTAGGTCTTTGGGATCAAAGTCAAGAGTTTGCATTTTTTCATTACAACAAAAACATGCAAAGTAAAATTTGGACAAGAGGAATCCAGTATGAATATAACACTTTTTGATCACTACCGGGTATATCTTGGCTTAAAAACTGGGAGGCAGGGTTTGTTCCAGTGGCACAGAGATAGGTATCTGCAGAAAAATCTACAGTTTGGGTGGAGGGAACTGTCTGGTTTGCTTTCCAGAAAGACTTGGTTGCTGAAGGGAGTCAGTTTACAGCAGTCACAGGACAATCATCAGGATGTATATTCAAAGGGTTGGCAGCTGCTGGGTATCTAGAGGAATACTTCTGGACTTACTGACATACCACCATCTTTTTTATACTTTTCTGATTGCAGCAGGAAATTAAAGTTTACTAATAATTAAATCTATAAATGCATTGCTT
>VYZP01047788.1:12143-22445 GCA_013400635.1 Hypocryptadius cinnamomeus | reverse complement strand
TGAAATGTATAAAATGTACTTCTTAATGTCCCTGTGTGCCTTCTGCAATACCAATTTGTTACACAAGAGCAGCAAAAGTTGCATATGTTGTATATTGTCACAGTATAAGACAGTGTACAGTCAGTGCCATCAGCTGGAAAGTGTTTGATCCCTGCTCAAAAGTTTGCTAGGGATTGTGCGATCCTCAGGGATTTTACCGGCTCACCACATTTGAAATACAGAGACATTTTACACAGTGCTTTGTGATGCCTGCTGAGTGGTTTTCTGCAGCTTGCATCAATTCACTACACTAATCAACAGATGACAGTAAACAAGAGTCATTTAATTACTACTAAAGACCACTTTCTCCCTCTGGATATGAATGAGCAACTGGCAGTGGCTTTAAAAAGAGGTACTAATCTGAACCTAGGATCTAATTCTATGTTGTTTGGTTTTACTCTACTGCTTAGTGGTTTCACTGCTAGTCCAAGGACCTAGATTGTGTTTTCAGGTGCCTGTTTATGGCTCCAGAAAAGTTCTTTATCCAAACTCTCTATGGGCATACTTATGGCCTTATCCCCCAAATGCAGAGGTTTTCACATACTGGAATGCCCTCAACATACTGGAAGGTTGCCTTCAATAAAGAAAACTACTACATTCCACATGCAGCCTGGACAAGGCTACAAGTGGGAAGATTGCTGCTGATGATCCTCCATATCAAAGTCTTTGAAGGGGTAACACACCAGAACAATGCACATATTGCTCAGTTTTCCCCTTCTAAAATGTTGCAGTGCTCGTGGAAGTCACTATAAACTCTTAAACACTGTGGTTGACATGAAAAGGTGGAGCCAGAGACTGCCCACCCCCTGACAAGCAGGAAATCACACAGATGGCTTACACTTCTTCCTGCAAGTGGCCCAGCAAAGATCCTTCTTTTCTTGGTCTCATGGTCCAACCTGCATTTGTTTAATAATTGATAATTTATAGCAAAGCTTTGACAACATTATCCAATTAACCGAATCATTGCTTAGAGACATGAATTTAGGCAAAAAAAAAAAAAAAAAGGAAATTAAAAAGCCAATCTAGTTGGTGAGATGTAAATTCCACCTTGCAACTACTGCAGTAGGAGTTTCATTCTTGGAAATTTGTAGGAAATTATTCAACACTAGAAATTAAAATGTTGGAGAGGTCATTATATTTTTAAAATTGCCAGGTATATTTGATATCATGATTGGTACAACCCAAAGAGCTTTGAAACTGTATCTTTACCATGATTAGTATGTCAGGCTCAGGAACTCACATTTTGCTTCTCACCATTGGTAGTAGCCTAATCCTAGACTAGTTGTAGCCTGGTCTCCAAAGACTAGATTCGTCTGATCTAATTTTAGATTCTCAAATGAGATAAATAGTTGTCAAGTACATGCAGTATCCCCATGGCTAGTGACAGGTTGCAGGTTTTTAATAACTGCAAGGGCTCAGGATGGGGTTTTTCTGACTCTTCCTGTCTGCTCTTGCCTTTGCCAGTGAAAAAGTTTATTTCAGCTTACACAGTTGAAACTGCAATTGCCTAATGACCAGGTGGACATCAACTAATTTATTTTAGCCTTTCTTAGTTTTTCATAATTTCGTGCTACAGCACTTATCGCTGTTATAGTGGTGATATCTGTTCCGTGAATAATAGATATTGGTTAGAGGTAGCTATTCTGGCAGTTAGTCTGAGTAGAATAAAGCATCGATGGTTCCAGAAAAACAGTGTGGGTTAGGGCAATACAAGTGCAGGAGTGGCCACAGAAATGTGGCCGGAGCACAGAGGCGTCAGGGCTCTGCAAGGCTCGCCTGTTATCCACTTCTGAGCTCCACAAAAGCAATGCAGCTCCTGGAGCTCCACAAAACTGGTTTCAGGAGTCACCAAGAGCATAAGGTGTCCGGCATATACACCATATAGAATTGAATTTAGAAGTAATTTGAAATCGCAAGTTAAAGAAGAAAAGCCTAAGTGTAGGATTTCTTGGAAAGCCACAGCAGGCCCAAATTTACTCTTGGTTGAGGAGGAAGAAACTACCAACATCCCTCTTGTCATGGCAAAAGACTTGAGATGCTGAGTGTTCAAGTAATCTGACTATTGAAATAAAGAGAAAAAGCAATGGCATACAGTGACTGGGTGGGGTGGAGAGTGAAAGAGTTAATGAGGAAAAGATACCGTAAAAGAAAGAATTTTTGTAAGTATTCAACCCAAGACATGTGGAGACTGATTTATAACAGTGCTGAGCGTTCACATCTAAAAGCAAATTATACTTGACCAATGTTGTATATATACAAAGTTCTCCAGCAAACCTAAGTATTGTGACACTAAGTCTACAAGGGCGACATTTTAAAACATGTTCAGGGACCAAAAATTATGCCTATAGGGATTTTCTCAGAAGACATGAGAAATTAAATGCCTAACACTCATGAGTCAGGGTTAGCATATCCTTAGGCTAATGATATATGCAAATTAATTTGCTTACCTACACTTTTAAAATTTAAAAAAAAAAATCTGTCTCCAAGTATGTGAAAGTTAGGAGCTTGAATTTATATTTTTGACAGGGCTGTCAGGAAGAAACATCAAACTAAAGGCTTTGAAACATTCAGAAAAAGAGTGGAAAAGGTATCAAAGCATCTTAGCACCTGATCATGGGCAGGTTTATCCCACAGTAGGATGGATAATGCACAAAAAAGACAGCTCAAGCTCTAACTAGTCAGAAAAATCAAACCTGTGAAGAGAATTTTGAGGGACAGGATATGTGTTTTTCTCCTATTTTCTTAAGAACCTGTAAGTACAACTAAAAAAAATTATGAACAAATGTATGATATCCTTAAAAAATTCTCCCAAATATCACACAATTTTCTCAGCCAGAGTGACTTCAACACCCTGAGAGACTTATTGTCAGGTTTTCTATCCTGATTCACAATCTACTTAGGTGTGTCAAACAGAAGTTTAAAAGACAACTTGATCACAGTTCATAAGAACACAGAGAAAAAGACTTCGATATTTGAGACACTTTAATCTGAGAGTAAACACCATAAAAAGACTCAGGTTCTGGGTAAGTGGAAAAGTAGAAAATTAGGGAGAAGATACAGATTTTAGGAAGAGCAGTAATTAATAATTGTTGCAACTTGCCAAGTGGCAAATTTATCATAACTGAGTCTTTAATTCAAGATTGAATGATTTTCCAAAGGATGGGAGGAAAACAATAAATTTTGGTGCTAGATAGCAAAAAGGAAAAAAACTTCCTGAGGGAGAATATTTTCTGTCCTGTGATGTGCACACATCCAGGCTAAGTCCATGGCACCCCAAGCTGCCTTTGATGATGAACAAGAGATGGACACATACCACAGGATGTACAGCATGCATTCACTGAACTCAGCATGGAGCACTTATCTTTTGGCCTTGCAGGGTGCCTTTGTTTTTTGTTTTGGTGGGGTTTTTTTTGTTTTGTTTTGTTTTGTTTTGGCTTGTTTTTGGTTTTGTTTTTTGAGGTTTTTGTTTTGTTTTGTTTTGTTTTGTTTTATTTTGTTTTGTTTTGTTGGTTTTTTCTCCCCAAAATTAATTACAGGAAATTATTATGAATCCTTTTTTAAAATTTATATATCTGCACAGTTTCTTAATGTGTATAAAGTCAAACACTGTCCTAGACTTCTGTTCTGTCATGAATTGAATAAAAAACTGATCAAAGATTAAGGAAAACTACTGTATAGTGTGAACATTTTTTACGTTCAAGAATATACAATGACATTCCTGTTTTTTGCTTCTGCTGACATTTGCTTGCATTTGCTTTCACTGTCTTTATTTCCAAATATATGAATGTTTTAGATGTTCCAGAGACTATATTCCTTATCAGTGGTAATGTAAATAATAAGAATAGATTTTATAATGGACTTTTCTCCCCCAGAATTAAACATAAATATATATATGCTTGTAGAAGTAAAAGAATATGAGCCACTAGTTTTGAAAAGTTTGTATTCTTTTGTATCAACCATAAATTTACATCTGAATTGTATGTTCCTAAAATTCAGTGAAGCTTAAAAGATAGTTAGGAAACCTTGACAGAGAACAAGTCATTCTGTATTGGACACCCCCTCAGGGATATTTTAGCCAATTAAGAATGGTCATAACTGAGATGGTAGCACCCGAAGAAAGGGGAAGAGAAGGTGGTATAGGAGTACCACTTCTCTTCCAAATCTATCAGTTAGTTTTGCAAGAGACATTTCCTTTATTCAGACCTTGCCTCTCTTATATCCCTAGACGATCGCAACAGTAATTCTGTGAATTAATGCTTTTTTTTTTAGTATTCTGACTCATTTTGTGGTTTGAGGTTTAGTAGTACCTCCTAGGTTTTGGAACATGTTTTCTCAGGAGAGTGAGTTAATCTGGAATATTGACATCCAGTGTGACTGATCATGTTTTGAATGCACAAATGAAGTTCTGGAGTTTGTCAATGCTCAAAATACATTAATTACTGTATGGGTTTTATTGAAGTGGATCTTGGTGGACCCCATTTTTAATCACCCCATCCCTGTTCTTCAATCTTACACACTCAAAAAAAAATGGAAACTTTTCCAAATGTGCTTTCTTAAAAGTTTCAATCTATTATATGTCAGCAGATTTTGTCCCTATTGTTTCTCTAATGATTCATAAAGTATACAAGTGATATTATGTACTTAACTTCAAACAACATAATTCAAAATATTATCTTACTTTCTCAGCAAATTTGCAAACAATATTTAAACAATAATTTACCATTATCTGTCATGAAAACCTTCGACATTATGTGTACTGGAAGCGGAGGTTTCCTAAGCTCCAAGTTCTTTTTCACCACATCTCCTGCATCTCCAGTGGTCAGCACAAAGGCAGCCTTTCAAATCCCTCTGTGGGCTACTAACTTTGGCTTGTCTACATACACAAACTTTTCGCTGCTGCTTCCCACTCCATTGCATATTTTGCCAATATCAAAGGAATCTGAGGCTTTCCATACATCCCAACTGTCTAGCCCATGTGATTATAGGATTTGGAGCTGATGCATTGTTGTTATTACTAGCTACTAGCTGGAACTATACAGTGTACCATGATCCTATTGTCCTAAATACTGTAAAAAGTGAGAACAAATGATGGTTTGTGATTCCAAGCACCTTATAGTCCTTCCAGACAAATGAGAGAAGACAGGAATCTAAGAGAACAGTGCAAAAGAAAGAGTCAGGTCTATAATTAATTTTTAACGGTTGCAACTGATACTGAAGAAAAACACTGAGAGAATAGAGGATTAACTCTCACATGGGCAAGAAGACTTTTAAAGTTTAATATGTCCCTTCAAGGACACTGTAAAACGAGTTACTATGGAGTTAAATGTTTGTACTTCTCTCCATTAGTTTGGTCACGTGTATACAGATCAGCCTGTTCTAGTGGAAAATGTCCCTGCCCAGCACAGAAAGGGTTGCAACAGATCTGTAAAGTCCCTCCCAGCCCAAACCATTCTATAATTAACTTTATGTTTCAAGTAGAAAACTTGTCCATTTTTCCAACTGTAGGCTCTGCCCAATCAGACTGGCTCTCACATGAAACGGCTGTACTTCTATTCTCCTCAGAGTTAGCAGTAAAAATGGCCAGACCAGCTGGGTCCCTATTTTCTTCCAGAAATGCACTCAATAACAGTTACTATATTCTGCTGCCAGTTGCAACTTGAAATTCAGCTATGCCTACATTGCAGACTTCTGTGGGCATAGCCCTGTGATCCACTGATATGGAAATGTCTTGCAGAAGCTCCTGTTATAAGCATAGTTGAATTTAAAAAAGAAAAGCTAAACAAAACAACCCACAAAAAACCAGAGCTTTTAGCTGTTAAATTTGTTCAACTGCTTAGCTTGTTTAATTCAGAGGTGGTCAAATAAAGTATGCAATACATAACTTTCACAAAAGGAGTTGCATCCTTATTTAGAAAGAGTTACTACTATGGCACACTACTGTAGGAATAACTTTAAATCATTCCTAGTGAAGGTGTGGTCCTTTATCAACAGTTTTGTTGATGATACACAGAACAGACAGAGTTTGCAGTGTAGTTGTATTGACTTGGTAGCACTGGGTAATTTTCAAAGAAATTGGTAGACTCTTAGTTTCCAAAACCACCAGATTTAACGCTGAACTAATATAGAAACAAATCCGTTGAAGGTTTTGTGCTCCCTTTTTCCTGTATTAAGCTTCCATTTAGTGTACCACTACTGAAATATATATATGAAGTATCAACAATATAATACTGGTGCACAAGATAAGAGTCAAGGCAGCAAAGAGGCAGGAGAAATCTATAATTAGATTTTTCTCAGTGCATCCATCTTCATTTATCCAAGAGGCCAAAGTCATTATTATTTACTCAAGAATCTCCTTGCAGAGTAGAACTGTAAAGATTTACTGCATATTATGAGAATCTGTAAGTATATTGAAGTTCCTTAGTTCAATTATTTGTCCCTTTTACACTTGATTAAAATGGGAAGAAAGTTATACCAGTTGTATACCATATGTCTAGTTTCTGATTCTATCTTCCCTCTCCTAAGTTGTTCCTGTAATAGAAAAGGGGTAACTGTATTTCAATTCTTCTCTCACACTTTTTCACCAGCTATGTAAGCTTGCCTGTAAAGTTCTTTGTGTTTGGTAAGAGATGACCAAATTTGTTAAGAAATTTGTGACAGAAAGTCTTAACTAGAATAGTTGTCATTTTCACAGCCATCCTTAGACCTCAGTGGAGTTTGAGGCTTAGATGCAGCATGGTCCCTTTAAAGATAGTGGTACCCTCGACCCTTCTGAATTCAAGAATTAAGTCCTTGCTTTGTCTTGGCCTGTTAGAGCAAAACACTTTTTCAGGATCAATCCTATGAGTCATAGTGCAGAGGCATTTAATTTTAAATTTTAAATCTGATTATCCTGTATAATGTGGAACTGCTGCTTAGCAAACAGCTTTACTTAACAAAAATGGTACTATGCACATACCCAAAAAAACCCCCAAACCCAAGCCCAAACCCAAGCCCAAACCCAAACCCAAACCCCAAAGCACCCTACTCCACAACAGATTACTTATTCTTAATCTTTGTTTTCCCTTGAAAAAACATATAGGGCAAACAAAATTTTCTGTGAATAAAAGAAAGCTGTAACATAACCTGTTATCTACCTTTCCATACAGAAAGTATTTTAATAAGTGTTTTATTTTATTTTCTCTAAAATAATGGCATTAACAGACAGTATAAATGTGCCTAAAAAGAGAGACTTAAACCACTCAGATATCAGAGTGTGTTCTGAAAGCATACAGTTCTTTCTCAGATTCAAATATTAACAATATTTTGTGTTATTTGTTAAACTTAATCAAACACAAAGCCTCACCCTGGGTTCAGTTCTCACTGTACAACACAATTCTGGTCCCAATCTGGGATCCTACTCCTTTTCCACAACTTTGCAAACTGCATCAAGTCCCTGTGCTCATCAAGGTCATTAAGGCTGATTGCATAGCTCCAGGTACTGGCATTAGGCAATCCAGCTACAGAAACAGGGCCAAGCCTAAGGCAAGCCATAACTAATGAATGCCAAGAACAGCAAGCCAAAGGGTGATAGATTTTTAAATGATGCACTTAACCCTCAATCAATTACAAATAGTTAAATGCACACGGGACTCCCACAAGTATGGGTTCTGGGTCCTTTAAAATAAATATGGACAAAAAGAGGAGTCCTATCCTTGCAAACACTGATGGGATTAACTTTATGGAAACAGCACCAGTGGGAGAGCACACATTTAGGTACAGCATGTGAGAATTTCAGTAAGCTCTTAAATATTCTTCCTTTAAAAATATCTCATAAATAAATATTCCAATCATGTTAGGAAAAAAAATAAATAATTTTCTTTTTTCCATGATTTTGATAAATATCTACTTTTGCAATTGGGGAACTGATTGAGAATGGAATTGTTTCTTTTGTTTTATTTTGTAATATTGTTCTGTTTCTTTTGACCCTGACAGTATCGTGCTTTTTTACTTTAAAAATATCTATTAATATCCACATTTTCCATTATGTGGGTAAAACCTATTACTGTGCTCTCAGAAAATATTTTGGAACCTTCAGACAGAAGACAACATAAGCGTGTTTCCAGTCTAAGGTGGCAAGCTCAGCAGCCAGCGTTTGCAAAGGCAATTTATATAACAACACTGTAATCACAAAGGGCTTACATTTTTATCTTCCATGAGAAAAAAATATTTACTGCAATTACAAAGGTTTTATAGAAGCGATGAAACCTAGTATCTAAGAATAAACCCATTCACTACAATGACTTTGAAATGTAAAGGTTAATATTTGTATTCTTTATAAGCAAAATTCTCTATAATTTAAAAACAGCTAGATCACTGTACATAAACATAAATCCTTGCACAATTATATAAAGAGCACACAAGAATCTGAAGTAGTAAGCCCTGTAATTTCCTGAAGAACTGACCAATTGTCAACAAAATAATTTTGGTGAAAAAAACTATTCAGTGGGCATATACAAGCTTGCTTTAAGGCAAGCTAAATTTGTAGTCAAAGATAGGAGAGCTAAAGCCATTCATCTGAGGAAACACAGGACCTCAACGGTTCATTTCCTACTCTGAATCTCAGTGAAAAAATGTTTACACTCAGTCTCTCGTTTCTCAGGAATAACTCTAACTACCAGACTACTATTGTATTGTCCTTACTGAAGTCATTCATCAGCAACTCGAGAACAAGTAAGAAACAACCAAAAAAATTAACTGTATTAAAAACTACATGAAATATTTTAAACTCCTATCTTAACTATGTTAAAATATATAAGCCAATTTCTTTGCCTCTCATGCTAGACTAGATGATGTCATTTTCTATACAGAGCCCAAATCTTTCCCACTGCCCTATTTCCCTTCTCTGACTACCCCCATTTCTCTTAACAACCTAGATCCTGTGCTGGAGAAGACAAGGAGGAGGGGTGGAGGAACAAACGCAGGCAAAATAGTAAAAATCAGCAAGTTAGAATGGTGCTTAGATCTAATCCCAGGACTGAGACCAGAGAAGAAAAAAAAACACTGAAAGATTAATTTGTTGAGTTTCTTTGCCGACTGCAGTGGTTCAAAATGAAACGTTAAATTCTTCTCCTACTGACTTTAGTGATGCCCAGAGCTGGACCTGTGATTTCCCTTCCCTTTCATTTTTGTGTTTGGTATCTTGGTTGAGCCTACAGCAACACAAGACATCCTCTATGCAGGGGCTGTAACCTGCCTTCTAGTACATATTTTTTTGCCAATAGCTGCAGGGAAACAGAGACAGGTCCCTGACCTTCTCCCAATAATCTTATTAAAAAGATGCATATTTTAGTACCTTTTCCTGTTCCCTGGGAGTAATTTTTCTTGTTCCCAGGGAGTTCTCACTAGAATAGCTGCACTCAGAAATACCTTCATGCCAACGGCAAGCTCAAGGGTGTTTGAACCAATTCCCACCATGGTTATAGCAATATTTATATTGTCTACAGTGAATTTTGGGTCAGGCCTCTCTTTCTGAATGAACCTGCTAGATGACCAGACCTACTGTCTAAGTGACTCTAGCCCTTACAGCAAATCAGCATTTTGTGGAGCTACGTGGAAATCTACCCAATCTCTCTCTTTCCTGGCTTCACAAGTGGGAGCTGTTGATACCTGGTACAGCTCCTGGTACAAGGCAGAGCAGAAGAGCACAGTAAGTTAATCCACAAGCCATTCAGAAACGTCTAGGACAGAGACAGTGACACCAGGGAATCATATGTCTGCACTGAAAATCGAGTAAATTGTTTACTTGGAGGGTTGATGAGAAACGTGCAAATGAACCTCTGAAGCAACTACTTGTCAGGTAAGGATACTAATGTGCTCTAATAAAAAGCAGTGTGTTCTCATCATTGCAGTATCTTTTCCCCAAACGTACTTGCAGCAGTTTATCAACATTATATAATGCAGGGAGAGTTCAGGACAAGGATAAAGAGTTGATAGCCAGCTTTTGGTGTGCTTGTTTTTTTGACTCACTTGATTCGTAGTTCTCATCTTTACACAATGTACTTTGAGCTGTTTTTTTCTTTTATTTTTAATGATCAGTATTATTCTTGATCCTAAATAAACATCCAAGAAATCCTTTAGGTTTCAGGAGCAGGATTGAAAGACTGCTTTTAAGAACTAATCCAGTGTATGGCTCATTTCTCATACAGTCAATGATTATTCTATGTTTCCCTCTTGTTTACCCCCTTTTTTCCTACCACAGAACCCTTTTTTTCCTCCTGCCGTGTA
>VYZP01047788.1:0-11816 GCA_013400635.1 Hypocryptadius cinnamomeus | reverse complement strand
TCCCGGCCCGCGCTCCGCCCGTGCGGAAGATCCGCGGGGCAGCGGGGATGTCCCCGCCGCTCCGCCGGGATGTGAGCAACGGGGCTCCCGCCCTGCTGCCCCTCCCGGGCACCGCTGCCCGTTCCCACGGGGATCTCCCACAGGCGTACGCGGACATCCCGGCAGCGCCGCTCCCCAGCCGTGGCCAGGAGACCCCCGAGCCCCCCGAGCCCGCACCCCGGGGCGCCAGGGGCTGCTCGGAGAGGGTGCAGCGCCTTAACTTTTGCGAGGGACCATTTGGACGTGGGGAGGGAGGACCCAGCACAGCAGAATTGGCGGCTTCCCCGGAGTGGCCCCGGAGGGAGGTGGCGGAAGGTCCCGGTCCCCCTCCCGGAGCCGCCGGGTGTCGCCAAGCGCGGCCCTTCCCGCGGGGCTCGGGGGGCGGCTGCGGGCAGGCTCAGCGCTCAAATGGACTTTTCTAACACTCCCTCCACCAGCATAATTAAATAAATAAAGTGACTGGTGGGGTGGGGATGGGGGGGCTAGCAGTCTCTGCTTGCTCTTCTTTAGCTGCCCACAACCGCGAGTGCAAACGGCGGGATGCTGCCTCTGAAAAGGGTTTTCTGGTTTTTAGTGTCATGATGCACACGGCTGGTGGTGGCTAGTATAGTAACTATCTGTATCCCAATAGTTCCCTGTCGAAGGGTTGTTATGGCAGCAGCGGTCCCCGATTCTTTTTTTTTTTTTTTTATCTCTGGCACAGGGTAATGTTAAAGACCTGGCGACTGCCTTAATTAAAAAGAAAAAGAAAAAAGAAAGAAAGGATAAAAAAGAGAAATAAAGCAGCCTCGTACCTCTTTACCAAATTGACAACAAGTGCAAATATAAGATTCACACTCAATCTTCACTCCCTTCTCCAGAAGCTGGTGCTGTGATAACACTAATGACTGGAGGAGGCTGGGCAAAAATGTCTTTCTCCCCACACCCAATTCCCGCTTTTTGCTAAATTTTGTTGGAATTTTAACTTGATTGTGGCTTGTGCTTTTTCGTGTGTTTCATTGATACTTTTTCATAGTGTTGTTTCTTACTTACAGAGAATTTGTTTAGTCTTGCGTTACACTAGGTAAAGGGATTCAAGTGTTCTTACATACAAGTAAACCACGTAATTTGCAAAATCTTGTAATTCTGGAGATTTTGCTTTTCTGTACAAGCCACAGGATGATAGTTTTCTCCTTGTAATGCAGAGAGGAATCTCTGTGAGACTCATCTGAATGGTTTCAGCACATCTTACCTGCCACAGCTGGTGGCAGTCTGAAACAAAAAGATTTAAAGATTATTATGGAAGTAAGTTTCTCTATCACTTCTCATGGTCAGCCTATTCTCAGTCAAAACACATATAGTTCTAAGGGAAACACTCTGATTATGATTTCAGTTTAGTCAGTTTTTTGGACGCTGTTTAAACCCTGAAACCATTGAGGAGGATGGATGTTAAAACTCATAAAATTGGTAGTGGGCTGTACTACTTTGACATTTTTACTCTGCACTTTTGTAGACACCATTTGTTGTCTTCGACCAGAGTTTGCTTGGGTAGAGATTGAGCAGTAAGTGATAAGGACAGAGGATTTTTGTCCTGGTAGCTCCTGCATTTTTATTTCCATCAGAATATTTGGAGAGTGATACTGATATTGCAGAATGAAATGTTATTGAATTGTGATATCTTGTTTCCAATTGTATATTAAAAAAAAACACTGAAAGATTAATTTGTTGAGTTTCTTTGCCGACTGCAGTGGTTCAAAATGAAACGTTAAATTCTTCTCCTACTGACTTTAGTGATGCCCAGAGCTGGACCTGTGATTTCCCTTCCCTTTCATTTTTGTGTTTGGTATCTTGGTTGAGCCTACAGCAACACAAGACATCCTCTATGCAGGGGCTGTAACCTGCCTTCTAGTACATATTTTTTTGCCAATAGCTGCAGGGAAACAGAGACAGGTCCCTGACCTTCTCCCAATAATCTTATTAAAAAGATGCATATTTTAGTACCTTTTCCTGTTCCCTGGGAGTAATTTTTCTTGTTCCCAGGGAGTTCTCACTAGAATAGCTGCACTCAGAAATACCTTCATGCCAACGGCAAGCTCAAGGGTGTTTGAACCAATTCCCACCATGGTTATAGAAATATTTATATTGTCTGCAGTGAATTTTGGGTCAGGCCTCTCTTTCTGAATGAACCTGCTAGATGACCAGACCTACTGTCTAAGTGACTCTAGCCCTTACAGCAAATCAGCATTTTGTGGAGCTACGTGGAAATCTACCCAATCTCTCTCTTTCCTGGCTTCACAAGTGGGAGCTGTTGATACCTGGTACAGCTCCTGGTACAAGGCAGAGCAGAAGAGCACAGTAAGTTAATCCACAAGCCATTCAGAAACGTCTAGGACAGAGACAGTGACACCAGGGAATCATATGTCTGCACTGAAAATCGAGTAAATTGTTTACTTGGAGGGTTGATGAGAAACGTGCAAATGAACCTCTGAAGCAACTACTTGTCAGGTAAGGATACTAATGTGCTCTAATAAAAAGCAGTGTGTTCTCATCATTGCAGTATCTTTTCCCCAAACGTACTTGCAGCAGTTTATCAACATTATATAATGCAGGGAGAGTTCAGGACAAGGATAAAGAGTTGATAGCCAGCTTTTGGTGTGCTTGTTTTTTTGACTCACTTGATTCGTAGTTCTCATCTTTACACAATGTACTTTGAGCTGTTTTTTTCTTTTATTTTTAATGATCAGTATTATTCTTGATCCTAAATAAACATCCAAGAAATCCTTTAGGTTTCAGGAGCAGGATTGAAAGACTGCTTTTAAGAACTAATCCAGTGTATGGCTCATTTCTCATACAGTCAATGATTATTCTATGTTTCCCTCTTGTTTACCCCCTTTTTTCCTACCACAGAACCCTTTTTTTCCTCCTGCCGTGTAGGGGGGGAAAAAAAATAGCAGAAGAAAGGAAGAGCAGGAGAGCAGGATAGGAAAGCTCTAGCAGTGCTTTTTCTTTAGGGATTGTGGCGGGAGTGAGGGAGCGGGGCTGGGGACCTTCTGTCCTTCAGAGGAGCAGGTCGCCCTTCCCGGAGGCAGGAAGAGGGAAGGGGGAGTGTGAATGCCCCGCGGGGACAGCATCACGCCTGCCGTGGTCCCGGGGAGCTCCGGGGACACCCTGCGGCGGAGAGCGCGGGGAGGGGACCGCAGGGGGACGGCGGCTTCGCGGCCGGGGAAGCGGAGGGGCTGAAGAATGGCGGGATGGACGGATGGGTGAGAGATAACGCGTGGAGGGATGGAGGGTGAGGGACGGATGGATGGGAGGATGAGGGATGCAGCGATGAGGGATGGAGGGAGAAGGGGTAGAAAAATGAGAAAATAAAGGCTGGGGGACCAAGGGATGGAAGACGCCGAAGGACAGAGGGAGAGCCGGAGCTTCCCAGCTTCTCCCCCTGCGCTGCGCGCCCCCGCGCCGCTCCCGGTCCCCCCCTCCCTGCTCCGCCGCTGCGCGTGCCCGCGCCCGGGGCTGACTCTCCCTCGCATCCTCCTCCGGCGGCGGCGACGGCGGCAGCGCCGGGGATGGGAAGCGNGGAAGGTCCCGGTCCCCCTCCCGGAGCCGCCGGGTGTCGCCAAGCGCGGCCCTTCCCGCGGGGCTCGGGGGGCGGCTGCGGGCAGGCTCAGCGCTCAAATGGACTTTTCTAACACTCCCTCCACCAGCATAATTAAATAAATAAAGTGACTGGTGGGGTGGGGATGGGGGGGCTAGCAGTCTCTGCTTGCTCTTCTTTAGCTGCCCACAACCGCGAGTGCAAACGGCGGGATGCTGCCTCTGAAAAGGGTTTTCTGGTTTTTAGTGTCATGATGCACACGGCTGGTGGTGGCTAGTATAGTAACTATCTGTATCCCAATAGTTCCCTGTCGAAGGGTTGTTATGGCAGCAGCGGTCCCCGATTCTTTTTTTTTTTTTTTTTATCTCTGGCACAGGGTAATGTTAAAGACCTGGCGACTGCCTTAATTAAAAAGAAAAAGAAAAAAGAAAGAAAGGATAAAAAAGAGAAATAAAGCAGCCTCGTACCTCTTTACCAAATTGACAACAAGTGCAAATATAAGATTCACACTCAATCTTCACTCCCTTCTCCAGAAGCTGGTGCTGTGATAACACTAATGACTGGAGGAGGCTGGGCAAAAATGTCTTTCTCCCCACACCCAATTCCCGCTTTTTGCTAAATTTTGTTGGAATTTTAACTTGATTGTGGCTTGTGCTTTTTCGTGTGTTTCATTGATACTTTTTCATAGTGTTGTTTCTTACTTACAGAGAATTTGTTTAGTCTTGCGTTACACTAGGTAAAGGGATTCAAGTGTTCTTACATACAAGTAAACCACGTAATTTGCAAAATCTTGTAATTCTGGAGATTTTGCTTTTCTGTACAAGCCACAGGATGATAGTTTTCTCCTTGTAATGCAGAGAGGAATCTCTGTGAGACTCATCTGAATGGTTTCAGCACATCTTACCTGCCACAGCTGGTGGCAGTCTGAAACAAAAAGATTTAAAGATTATTATGGAAGTAAGTTTCTCTATCACCTCTCATGGTCAGCCTATTCTCAGTCAAAACACATATAGTTCTAAGGGAAACACTCTGATTATGATTTCAGTTTAGTCAGTTTTTTGGACGCTGTTTAAACCCTGAAACCATTGAGGAGGATGGATGTTAAAACTCATAAAATTGGTAGTGGGCTGTACTACTTTGACATTTTTACTCTGCACTTTTGTAGACACCATTTGTTGTCTTCGACCAGAGTTTGCTTGGGTTGAGATTGAGCAGTAAGTGATAAGGACAGAGGATTTTTGTCCTGGTAGCTCCTGCATTTTTATTTCCATCAGAATATTTGGAGAGTGATACTGATATTGCAGAATGAAATGTTATTGAATTGTGATATCTTGTTTCCAATTGTATATTTTGAAATGTTTGCCTTATCAGTAAGAAAGCAACACAAACATGTAAATGTTTATTTAAGGATGAAAAAAATGCTGTCCCAGGGTGATTCATGTGTAGAAACAGGCTAGATTCAGGTTAAATGAGTGAACTAAAATAATGTAGTGTAAGTGATCCATAACTACTTTTCTCTGCTAATCATGAAAACAGGCAATCTTATCTTCGAGTTGGAATTTAGAGATGCTGGACGAGAGATGAAGAACAGCAAAATACATATATTTAATGATAGATGGAACTCTTGAATAAGCATCAAGTATTTCTCAGGGAATGCAAGCCCATTTCATAGTATAACTTTCGTCATGATTCTGATCCCAGCTAAATCAGTATGAGATTCTCCCCAGGCACTGCTGTGAGCAGAATCAAAGACAGCCATGCTATCTGTTTTTGAGGAATGGGGACATGAAAAGATCATTTGTATTTTTCCCCATTATCATAGCTGGAAAGGTTTATTTTGTATCTCGCATGGAATATTCCACACTTTACCCTCCTAAGCAGTAGTCAGGCCTACAGTTCTTACCTGCCCAGACAGCTCAGCTGAGATAATTCTTGTGAGAAAGAATAATACATGTTTTGCTAGGGGCAGCTTTATTGTGACCAAATAATAGTCATGTTTACTGGAAAAAGGTTTGACTTTGAACGATATTTTCATATCTGATACCACTAAAATTTCATATTAGGGGATGGGAATAACACATTTCTTAAAATGGCATTATTTGCTTTTGGGTTCTGACACGAAAGGACTAGATTAATTTAATCAAGATGGAGGGTAGATGTTTCTATCTTTAGTGATTAAAAATATCCTTAGTGATTTAAAAATAACCTTAAGTCATAATGAAGAAAAGACAAATTTGGACACTCTGAAAAGGGTTACAAATAAAGTTATTTGATGCAAATGAACCAACAGATTGCGCTTATTTTACACTAGACAGTAGTAAAATGGAACAAAAAAAAAAGCTTGCAAAAACAAGACATCATGGGAAAAGCACAGTATAAATCTTGAAAGAGTTGCAAAAATTGCCCAAGAGACTCCAATGTTGACTGTTTGGCTCCCTTATGGGAGTCAAATGGAAAAAGCCCCATTGACTTCAGTAAACATTAATAGCATGAGTGTATGCTAAGAGAAGAGATGGGTAACTCAACTAAGTACCACAAGAATTCAGAGTGATAGTTACTGAAAATCAGATTAGAAATGTATGGGCTTTCTTCAGTTAGAAGGAAGTCCTGACTTGAGTGAAAATTAATTGGAGGCTTGCTTTCTATTTCACAGGGCCCAAATGTCAACCTGAGAATAATGTTTCAAGTGACTTTTAAAAAACGTGGCATATTATAGTTAATCTGGTTTTAATTTGTGTGATATTCTATTAAAATGATGTTACCTTTGCCGAGCTCAAGTTATTAATTAGTTATTGGTAACCATTTTCCCTTTCTTTTTACATTTTTTTAAATGTCAGTTTTTCAGAAATGGCAAGAAATACAAAACAGTCTTCCTGCAAGACTGCACTTATAAGCTGAATAATTCAAAGCCTGTACTGTCATAGTGCAATCAAATTTTTAATATGATGCTGTCAAAGTCATAAAAAAAGAAAATCAAATGTGACATCATAGAAGACAACATATATAGCTGACATGACATCCAAATGTTTTAATTTCCCCATGTTATATTTAGTGATTAATGAAGATAGACTTTTCTTTCTTCTCTCTGAGGAAGCTTCTGATACAAGATATTAAATGTTCGTTAAAAAAACTACTTTATTTTCATAAAAACATATGCAAGTTTTGTGAAGATAAGTCCTGAGCATAAAGGAGATGCAATCGTTTAAGAGATGATGTAAAGCTTCACTGGGAAACAGAACGGAGATAATTTGGATGATGAGAAAAAAAATATTGTCAGACAAATCTTCTATAATATGGTAGGTATAATCTCAATAAAGGACATTTTATTAACTGTTCTTAGCTATGGATGAACCTCTGCCTAAAGAAAGAGACGAAGTCACCCTTGCCCTCAAAAAATATAGTAATTTCTTTCTGCAGAAAGAAACATTTTTCTGCTGTTTTTTTCCCTAAATTAAGTAGAACTAATGCCAACTGAAAGTACAAAGTACCAGATTACCAGAAGTGTAAAATGGAGCTGTTTTCACCCAGCCTTTGTAGAGCACAGGAAGCAACAGTGCAGTGTGGTGACCCCAGAGTGATCTGCCATTTCAGCCTGGTTTCACCAGCTTCCTGACATGGAGAAAACATTTGCCCACTGAGATCTTCCAGGTGGCTAAGGGCCAATTTGCTCCAAGTGATCAATGTTCTGAGGAAATTTGTCTGGAATGGGATTCTAGTTGATAACCTCAGCCCTGGCTGTGACTCTGTGGGGACGCGACTGGATCCTGCAAGGAGCTCAGCACCAGTGCTTTCAGAAGTGCCAAGCGCCTGCTCAGGATCCTCTAAGAAATGGAGTGAAATACCAGTTCATTTCACACAGGCCACAAACCAGCTTTCAAATCTCAATGATTTTCCATCACTACTGCATGTTGTCTGTATTTGAATCAGTGAACTAGAGGTGAAAGGCTCCAAAAATGTGATTACCAGTCCCCTGAGACATTTAGTTCTTCAAGGATAGCTTACTGGAAATACTTATTTGTATTTCAGAGACTGGAGTAGAGGGAAATGAATTAACTACACACAAATATTTTTATTTTGTTTTAAAAAGTGTTTTCACAGATTTTTTTTTTTTTTTGTTTGCTTTGTTTTGGTGTTTTTTTATTTTGTAGAGAGACTGTAAATGCCAGATATTTGATTCTGGAATGCATATGTAATCTGTGAGCAAACAGCCTCATAGATTTGTATTTCTTTACCAAATAATGCTGCATTTTTGATCTGACAGTAGAAAATGGTTTAACCATACACTCCCATACCTGGCTAAATTGAAACATTCTAATACTAATGTTTGGAGGTTTGGGTTTTTCTCCCCATATCTGCCATTAAAACATCAAATAAATACTTAAATGTAAAAACAAGTTTAGAGTAAATAGACATCTGTTATTTATCATGGATCTTTATGTAAAATTGCTTACTTTGTCTAATTTAAGCCTAGTACTCTTTTGGGGAAAAAAAATCAGCTTAAAACTATTGTAATCATTTTATACTACAGTCCAAACCTACTATGTAAATAATGCCACTGAATTAAGGAAAGCCACCAACACTGAAAATGAATGTTTAATTAATAATCCATCTGTTCTAAGGTCTCTTGTCTTTTCTACAGATGTCTTCTTTCTCTTAGTTTATCCAGGGCAGCTACTACAGGAATTTCAAACTGAGAAATTATGTTAGAGCTGAAATTGCAGGAAAGCCTGTTTTCCCATTCCAGTGTTAGAACAGAGGTGAGAGGCAGGGTCTAAGCTTTGAAGGTCACAATGACATAAAACATATGCTTCCTTCAAAATTATTTTTCTCTTTGTGGCATTGAGTATTGGGTTTTTAAAATATGGAATAGGGCGGGGGGGGGGCAATTTGTATTTGTCAAGAGCCTTTATTTTTAAAATTAGGCAGCATTAACTCTCTGTATATTCAAAGACTTTCTTCAAATGAGTCACCACATCTTATGAAGTCAGGTACCAACAGCAGTACCCAGAGCAGATTACTAACCAAGGACAGATGGACGCAGGTGGCAAGGAGACCATGCCAGACACCACGGGGTGAAGCAGGCTCACAAAGCAACAAAACCAGTTTTCTCTGTTTATCAGCATGACATTTCAAATTTCAAATCTCTTCTTTTGAAATAAAAGGCACAAATTTAGAAGTCCTCAAGAAACAGTTTATTCACCGAAACGTTTTGGATAGAATAAAAGATATTGTATGTGTATTGTAATACACATACCAGCATATCAAAAACAATTTAAATATTTATTTTTTTAAATCTTGTCTTTTTTCCTTTCAAACTAAACCCAGCAAAGTTATTTCAATTTTGGGAAGGAAAATGAGTGAAACTTGTATTCTGACAAGATAATAAATTTTCTTCCATGGTTTAAACTAGGAAAGAACCACCTTCCTTAAATAAAGGTTGTGGTGAATGGGGGCAGCAATCCTAAAATTATTTTGTGAGGATGCAGAGCACAGGAAGTGTGTATTCCAATAAATTAACTGATTGTGTATATCAAGTTACTCCTGTGGCAAGTACTTTGAATTTATCAGAATTGAGCCCTTGTTGTTTGGCAAAGCAGTGAAAATCTTGTCTTAGAGGGAGAGGGTAGAACTTTTGGTAGAAATTCATCTGGAATTCTCCATTAAGATTATTTTTCCATGGAAATAGTTCATGCTTTGAAATTAGAATTGACATTAGTGTAGGTCAGAAATAGAAGACCACTAATTTATCTTGAAAAACAAAAAAACATAAAGTTTTGCAATTTAGAATTTGAAATGGTAAATATTTTACAGCCACTACTGCTGAGTATTGCATTTAAATGGAATAAGAGGACACCAAACTACACTTAAAGCAATTAAATTATTGCCTGTATGTTACGTTTGGAATAAAATTTATCAGCCAAGGCTATCAACCTAGGCTATACTGATTTTATGATTTATTTAAGCTGACAATAGAAGATTTTCACAAACTAGCTGCTCAAGACTGTTGTTCAGCAGTTCTAAATACCCATAGTTTAAAGGCCAATGTTTAAGCATAATGAAGTAAGATTGCTCTGACACAAATGCTAATTAGTTTCTTGCAACTACCAGACTTAAAAAAGTTTTTAAGCAACCTCATTTAGATGAATGGGAAAAGAAAATGCAGCAGTATCCAACAAATGGCTTTTGGGAATATAACAAGCTTGCTAATTCTAGAACTTGCAATAATTAGGAGACTTTCCAGTGAGAATGTTTGCAACAACATTCACCTCAACCAGCTACACTGAGACAGCTGATGTCCTACATTCAGTATTAGGACTGGTATCAGAGTTGGAAGGTAGGAGCTCAGGGAAGGGATTGAGCTTCACTGCTTGGATGATCTCCATGGCTTCCCTACAGATGCCTACCAGCCACCCTTTCTGGGCAGCATGCCTGGTGAGCAAAGGAATGACCAGCTGCCTCCCCAGCAGAGCTTTCTGGGGAACCCAGACAAAATTTCCAATTATTTGACCTCACTGAGCCTCAGTACTATGTACATAGCTTCCTGACCTGCTGGATGTCCAGCACTGGCCTGCATGCCCACCTGCCACAAGCTGACAGTATTTGAGATTCAAACTAAAGAATATTTAGGGAGAAAGTGATGAGAAATTTTAAAAGACATTTAAAATATTTTGGCAGTTAAAACGCATCTAGCTAGAAGTATGTTTCCTTAAGGCCCCATTGAGATGAAAAGTCTTCTTTCCACAGACATCCTAGAGAAAGCAAGAGCAAATAGATGAGAGTATCTGTATTTTTAAAGCAACCATAACAAAAAAAAAAGAAAAATAACAACAACAGTTACATCTGGTTTATAGAGCTTTCCAGACAATAGACATTTTAGCCTTGCATGGCAAGTGGTACCAATGTTCAATGGGAAGGAACTCCAAACTGCTTTCACTGGAGTGAAACACAGCAGCACTGCTATGAGACTCAACGCTGAGAATTTTTATACAGTCAATAAAATCCAGCATGAGCTTGAAAATGATTTAATTTGATTCAATCAATGAAATAAATAGGAAGATGGCTGCTATGTGTGTGCACATGCAAACTACAGTATGAATGAATCAACTCAATTCAGTAAAAGGACAGAAGTAGAATCTTTTACGTTATCAATGAAGCACTTCACCATTTGAAAACATGATTTCATTTATGGAAATTTTACAGTTTAACCAGTTCTCCAAAAGAACAAGAACATAAATTGAATGTTTAAGAAGTCGACCTTTTTTTTCAGTCAGCAATTAGGCTTAGGTGAACTTGGTGGTAGATAAATTTAAAAGATTCATTATAAAAAACCAAACCAATTTGTTACTTCTTTATAATGGAAAAAGACACTGCAGTGGAGAGTTATTTCAGAAGAGAAGGCTTACAAATACACCTCTTTCAAAACATTTTTTTCTTGAAATTTGCACAGTTTCAAGATTTTTTTTTTTGGTGTAAAAATACCAAGCTGTCTTTCATTCTTCCTAGATAAATTTCATGCAGCTGTAGATCTACAACTGTAAACCTATATCATGTCCTACCAGAAGTTACTGGAAAACCTGCAGCTTTCTGTATTAAGTTGTATAATCAGCAGTAGTTTAATCTGATGGACAGTATCACTGTGTCTTAACCATATATACATACATACATACATATATAGATATATATATATACATGCATCTGTATATATCTCTAGATATATGTGTGTGTCTGTGTGTGTGTGTGTATACACATATATACACATATATATAATTATTTAGTGTATATATTCATATATACACATACATATACACACTCACAAAGGAATATGTATATATATAAAATTATATATATGTACATACATACAAATATATACTTCTGTTCTTCCTGGTCCACAATAGCAGCTGATCTCCTCAGGCACCCTACCTGGTTAAAATCCTCCTCCCTGAAACTCAGCACTTTTGGGATTTTTTGTTTCCCAATAGAGCAATCTGCTGTGGTGGATTTTTGAAGTGATTTTCTTTTCTTGAACTTTTTGGACTGGCCTAATTTGTAATTCTTTTTGCTCACATTACTATGCAGATATTTGTTCCTTTCATTGGGTTGTTATAGAATAAGTAATTTTGGTGTTTGTGCCCTGTTTTTGTAAGTGCTTAATGCCATGTAATGGTTATGTATTATCTATGATTTTCAGGTAAGTAGAAAA
>VYZP01047786.1:0-16101 GCA_013400635.1 Hypocryptadius cinnamomeus | reverse complement strand
TGTGTCTACTTAGATGATTTTAGGAGGTGCCAGAGGAGGTCAAGCCATAGGTACCTGCCAATCTGTCTCCAGGCACCATTAGAGGAAGGTCAAGAACTACCACAGTTAAGCATTACTGTATATGGGTTAAGAACATAATTACTTTTTCCTGAGGGAATAATCATATGCTTTTTGCATGTGGTTGCTCTTATCTTAAAATTACAATATTATTCTTTTTTAAGAAGGGTATGTATGTTTATAAAAGCAAATGGCAGAATGTGGCTGTTGTCCGGAGACACAACATTCCACTTCAGCTGGATTAATAGCACTGTGTGATCAGTGAGTGTGTGTGGATATGTATGAATAATGACCTCTCTTTCACTGGATCAAAGGGACAAATTGCATTGCTGAAGCACTGTGATAGTACTGCCTTGAGACCATGTTACTCTCACATTAGTTTTATCTCTCTTGGTCGGCGGAAATTTTGGAAAATACCTTCTCAGCTGAGAGAAGGATGTTGTGAAGTAAAAAGAAAGAATATGAAATGGGGGTCATGAAATGCAGAAAGGTTAGAGGATAGATGGCATCAAGGGGGAAATATAAAGAAAGCAAAAGTTTAGTGAAAAATAAATAATAGGGTAACCAAAGTATATTAACTCTGTCATGCAAGTCAGGTGCTTGATTAGAAACTGCCCGAAGACTTAATTTAATGTTGTATAAGCAAGATTATTTCTGTTTTAGTTTAATTTCTCACCAACATTTGCATTTCTTAAAACAAACTTCAGAGTGTTTGAATTACTGACCTATTCTGTAATCAATTTTACAGAAAGAATTTATGAACCAGTAAAGAAAAAAGACAGTGTTCTATCTTTTCTCTTGCTGCTTAAATACTGATGCAGGAAATCATTTGCCTAGTCTCAATTTTATTTGATAGAACAAAAACCCCAAGCAATAAAACTAAGATCCAAGAAAAACATTTAGCTTGAAAAAAGGTTGAAAAATGTACCCTTGGAAAGACCACTGCTTACATGGGATTGTTCAACAAATTCCTGTTGTGTGAGGTTTGGCATATACTTTCTAAAAATATAAGCATCTGGGGAAACCAGACAAAGCCCAGGTCTTGGACCAAACGAGGCATGCAGCGTGAATCTGTTAGTGATTATATCCATAATGAAATATGTGCCCAAATTTAGCAGTACAAAACCCCCAATACAATGTGAAAACACAGCATGTACAGCCCTTACCATAAAATATAGCCAACAGCGAAGGTGCACACTGCAGCCAGTCCACAGCTCCTGCTGGGATACTGATGATGTGTTGTTCTCATCTCGATTAATACAAAGGGCAAAACTGTTGTGTGCTGGAAAAAAACCAAAACAATGGGGAAAAGGAGGTGATACAAATGGTTCTCTATATTTTCATTTCAATTCTACAATAAAAAACTTAATTGCAGACACCTGAAGACAATTCTTGATGGCTAGAAAGACAAGGTAAAGTAACTATAAAATTGATCAATAACCCAACCAGTATCATCTCTATAATGTCCAATTGTTTGAGAGCGCAGAGGAAAACTGAGTAACCAGAATGTGCTTTTGTTCAGGAATCCAAGGCAGATACTCAGTGAGTAAAAAGGAAATGTGTCATGAAGGGAAACAGGTCCCAACCCCAGTATGGCCCTGCAGTTGCTCTGTGATCTCTGCCATGTCACTTCAGTTATTGTGACCATTCTAGCTGGAAGGCAATACATCTGGTTTTCAGAGACTAAGTACAAACAATGCCAAATGAATGAATATAAATGGAGGTATCTAATGCCTCTGAGAATTAGGTTTAAATGTATCTCAATCTGGGGACTTGAAAACAGGGGACATATTTTCAAATGATAGCATCAATACCTCTGGTCCTCCATCTGCAAGACAGAAGCAATTACATTCAGAAAGGTGTTGTGAATCTTAATTTCTCAGTTGTACAAAACAGTTTTAGATTCCTAAATGAATCATATGAAAGCCAAAGCTGTAAAAACCATTTTCAGCCACTTGTCTTTATTTAGCTGTGAAACTCCTTATTTTGTTATTTTCCCATACACATTTCCTATACTGTCCCTTCTGAGAAGGCCTGTTCATCCAGTTAATGTCAGCAGCATGAAAAACTGCATCCAGCTGCTCCCAACACTCAATGTCTACATTTCAGAGTGCTGGCAAGCATGAAAATATACATAAGCAAAGAACAAATGTGCCAGGAAATAAACCCCATAATTTCTGAATATACAGCTCACTTAAGACCAGCATTAGTGGTGACTCCAGAAACACACCCTTCCTCGCCTCCATGGGGCCAAGTTTTTGCTGGCATCTAAAGGGAATTACTTCAGTTGAGAGGTTAGCTCTAGGGTTTGGTAAGACTGACTGTGAACTCTTCTGCCCTCTTCACAAGAAGGCCTGGAGGTGTAAGGATTGCAAGGGCTGCCTAAGTCCTAATGCAAGTTCAATCCTTCCCCAAGTACTTGATCACCAGCTGGAAAGGAAAGTTATGGCATACACTGGCCACATTCTGCCATAATGTATTTCCGGGGGATGCTGGAGGGTTGGATTTCTAAGTTTACAATAATTACAATGTAAACCCACACTGATGTTCATCTGTGTGCAGATAGGAGAAGCATGGAGTAGAAATATCTTCATGTGGATTACAGGCTCAACTGACAAGAAACACAGTGGGGTCTAAGCATTTAAAAACTGCAAAGAAGAATGATTTGAATGGAAAATGGTAAGATAATGGAAATGCTCCTTCTGAGAGATGTAACATAATTGAATTGGATATCTGCTCTGATTTTCAAGGCATTGGTAATTAATGACTAGCATTTGGAGAATGTCAGGTAGATAATACAGCAGTTAGGGGAGCTTTCAATTTCTTCATCTTTTAACAACTTGTTCCACCTCCATCCCTTTAAACGGTATAAATCAGCATCAAGGGAATGCAGGTATGTTTTATAGCAGTGTGGTCTGCTATAAAGGTGCCCACCATTACATTAGAGGTCTATGAGCTGCAGAGGACCTTCAGAATCCATGATCAGGGACTGACAGCAAAGCAAGCCCTGGAGATTCACCTGCACATCTTGCATCTGTATGGAAAAGGTCTCCAGGAAGACAGAGATCAGTGCCTCACTCTGCAGAGCCCCTAAAGCAGAGCAGCTGGAGGCTGTGCAGATGTCTCCTGCCCTGCCCCCACAACTTAGAGAAAAAAACCCAGAAGAAAACAACAACTATTAATACCAAACTCCACTCTTGATACTCCTTGTACAACATATTCTTGTAATCCGGTCACTTAGTTTTAACTCCACACTCTATGGATGATTGTTACAGAGCTTGTGAGCTCGGTTTCTCCATGTAAATGTTTACTGCTTTCGATACTGCTTGTTGATGAGTTCCTCATTGATGATAACAACTCAACAGCTTGCCAATTAAAAAGTAGTTAAAATAATTTCAGCAATCAAGCTTTAATCTCGAATACTCTTCTCCTTTCCCTCCTTCCAATTCTTGTGGTTATATAATAAAATAGGTTATTATTTTCCTAAATAATAATTATTTTCCTAAATAATTATTTTTCTCACTCCTGCTCTTCTCTAAAAGTAAGGGTGGAGGGAAAAGCAGATAATGAGCCGTGCCATTAAAAACTTTCTGTACAAAATCCCATTAAAAGTACAGTGGAATTAGAAGTCTAAGGAGAAAATCAGAGATATGTAACTTTAATCTGTCTGTTAAGAGTGAATGTCAATGCAAACACTACATGCAAACACTGCAGTTTTACAAATTTGGAGTATGACCTTTGGTTTAAAATGCTTTTGCGAAAGTGCCACTCTAAAAAGCTGCTTCAGATCCTTTACCAAACCACAACCAAGATAAAATTTCCTTTCTGTACATTTCAGCTCGTCCAAAAACCTTGATTTAAAAAACATGAAATTCTGTAGTCTGGGATGCCTTCTATCCAACAGTGTCAGTTAAAACTCTAGACTGAAGCATAGTGAAGATGATCAGGGGTCAAATGTGCTTGCAGTGGGATCCATCAGGGCTGGATATTCTGCAGGGGGCTAAGATTTCATATCCTCTAATATTTTTTCCATCTGATTTCTGAATAAACAGGCCAATGGGAATCTGAGGCTTAGAGAGAAAATAGCATTGATATTTCCCTGACCTGCCTAAAGATCACGCTGTGCTGATCAAACATACCTGGCTGGTACCTCTGGGACTGATCCCTTTTACTGACTGGCACGCAGGGGGACAAAACCACATTTCTCACCTCGTTTGCCAAAGTATCTCCTGGGGCTTGATTACTTCAGAGAAGACTGAGGAATGAGGAAGTTCAAACAACAAGGAGGTTTAAACAGTAAGGATGATTAGCTGCTCTAACAGCTTTCCAGTAGCTGCCATTTTGCACCATTAAAAGTTTTTACGAAAAGAACAAATATGTAACTAGAGTATAATGACTACTATAATATTATAATAGTAGTAAACTATGCTAAACTAGTAATTAATGCTATATTGTTATATAGCACTTTTAATATGGACTAAGTAGTTACAAGCAAAACTGTATTTTTACCTGGACATCCTGTTCTCCTCCCACTGAGACCAGCTGCCCCTGTGAGATAATTTTGCCTGTACGACTGTGCTGACACAAGAGACTTGTGCTGAGCACTGTTGTGGCCACACTGATGTGGGAGCATCATTCCACTGTCCCAGGAAGGCAACCCTTTCTGCATATGTTCTCTGTGGTGACCGCAGGCTCAGGGTAGTCCCCAGCCCCCAGCTCGGCCCAGGCAGCAGTGGGGGAAGATAGCAAACCCAGTATCATTAGCAGGAGCTCTTAGACTGAGCTTTTTCATGGCTCAGTAACTGCATCTACTTGCAAGAAAATGCACCCCGTCAGCTTCTCCAGTTGTGGCTGTGGTGCTATCTGCAAGGTGTCCTCACAGCCACAAGTCCTTTCTTCCTCTGGAGTGCCAAGGATTATTATTTACCCCATTATTTACCCCTCTCTGAAGGATTCATCTGCCAAGACCACATTGTGGGCTGAAGAGTTGACCATAAGCCCCCTTTACACAGCCACAGCATTGCCCTGCTCAGACCCCTCACTGCCTGCCCCTGGCAGCTTTGATAAATCTTCTTGCTAGGAAGTGCTGGTCTCAGCAGAGTAGAAAGCTGCAACTTCCTCTTATTTTGTGTCTACCACATGGCACTGCTTTCCAAGGACCCATCACCAACAAGCGGTGAAGAAATACAGCTTGTCAAATCTCCAACTGCTAGAAAACAGAGAAACCAGCACAATGCACAGAGCCTGGATGAAATGTGTAGGAAGGTTATCATATGGACAATCTGATCCACAAGACACTCTGGAAACTAACTCCAAAGAAGCGACCTGTGAATGAAGCTGAATTAGCACACACTATAAAGCAAGCCATCCTGGGATCTTGCAGGTGGATTCATTCCTAGAGCCACTGTCATGGCATCCTGAGAGAAACTCTGCTCATTAATAATTCTTTCAAAGATATTACGAAAATATGTACCACCCCCCCATATGGTATATACGTGCCTAATGACATTTGAGACCAGAAAATCACATTACAAATATGCACCACAGCTGAAGTGCTGGCTTGGGAAGCTGAGCTTTGATGGAGAACTGTGCTTCCCCATGGTAAATGTGTTCTGCAACAGTTACTTGGAAAAAAAAATTTATGCAAATCAGGTACATTAACAATGAGTTCTGTAATAGTCTTTAGACAATTAAGTGCTCATTCTTGAAAGCCTGATTATATATTTTATCTTTCAACCAGTAAGTGCTGCTTTTTTTAACATTGATTTCAACAGCACCTTACTTGGCCTTTTCTCCCTCCCTCAACTGTGTTTTAAATAGAATCTTAAAACTTTGCAAAAAGTGCTAAATTGACTGCTTTATGTATTGTATCATCAGCATAAACATGGTAGTGATGTCTTCCCAAGTCATCCTCCTGATCTGCACTGACTGTCCAGAACTACCTTTATGACAAGGAGCTCAGTCTGCAGAGGCATCTCAGATGCCCAGGTAGCTCACAGAAGTTCTGTAGGAATGGTTAAACTGAGGATCACAAAAATTGTGATTATAATTCACTTCAACAAACAGACTGTGACTCATTACTCAATTTGATCAGACTGAAAACTACAAGGTATAGGACATTTTAGCTCAGTGAAATACTGTGCACCTCTGAGGCCTACATCATGACATTCAGCCCATGTTCTTAAGAGTCAGCAAAAGTCCAGGGACAAGAAAGGAGGCCTTGCAGTTTAGATGCCCACCAACACTTTAACTGATGGACTGGGAGCCTCCTGGGAGTGCTGGTGTGTCCTGCAACAAGGAGGTTGCAGATAGGTTTTCACCCACAGAACGTGCACAGCCCAAGACCTGGAGGGCTACATCTGCCACCCAAAGCTGTGTCCATGTCAAAGCCTCTGCCCTGGCAAGGATAGCTGCTTCAACATCTGCTAGGGAAACTACCCTGCAGCACACTGCCTCTGTGCCTGAGACCTATGCTGGTGTAAATCTGGCAGTGCTCCCCTTCTTTGCACCCTTCTGTGCAAATTGCTGTGTTTTCTGGCTGCCTCTGCTTTCTTTTAAAATTTGCCTATAAAATATAGTTTCCATCAGCAGGATGTTATCCTTCCCCTTTTTCTTGTGAACTCACAACAAGATTATGATGTTAAACAGCTGCTCTACATCAGAATGAGTGGAACAGTCTGTCTGCCACTCTTTCTTCCCTCTCACGGGTTTGTGCAGCACCTTGAGATAAAGAAAACAGAAACCAGCAGCAAACTGACCTATACCTATTCCTCTAAATTTAAAATCACTACTAGTGTGTTCATCCTGGAAACCAATACAAATAGGCCTAAAAATCCCTACAGTTGTAGTCAGTGGCACTTGTAGAGTAACAGTAGCAATAAAGCTCATTTTTCTGCGTGCTCCTAGCAGAGTACCATGGAAAACCAGACCAGGAACTAGTAAAATAGGGGCATGATTATGATTTACTCCTTGAGAAACTTCTGAGAAAGGAACAGCTGGCAAGAGAGTATTTATGTGTCATCTGAAGGATGATACCTTCTACCAAGGCAGCCTAATCCATAAAGAGAGCAGCAGGATATCAGGGTGCATAATAAATTGGAATCCTTGAGTGAGTCTGAGCCCTTATGAGACCGAAAGTGCTGGTAGCACTTTTCCTCTTACAAATGAGAAATTATGACTATTAAATGAGACATGCTGATGCACAGGATGCACTCCAAGGCAGCCACAGACGGCTCACTAATTGTTATGGTAGGTTGGAGGGAGGAAGAAGTATTATATGATCTAAACGAAGACCAATACCTTATAATGCCATAAAACACACAAGAGCCAAAGATAACCATTTTCAATCAATATGAGAGTGTGGAGTTCTTTGAAAAGAAAATGAACACTTCCTCTTTAATGTTACCCCTTCTTTTCCTTTTTTTCTGTAGAAAAACACAGTGGACATAGCATTCCTGACTTAAGAGGATTTGTAGCACTTTATCCACACATACCTGATGTTGACAGCTTTGTTCTTGTTTCTTCAGACACATGCAGCATATACTATATATTGAAATAGCAGTGTCAATCTGATCTCACCCTATGACTGTACTAGTGTCAGGGAGGTTATATATAGGTGTTTATCTATAGAATTTCCACAGTGCCAATCACTAAGGCACTTCAGCGCCTCAAAAGCATTACTAAACATACCCTCACAGCAGCCCTGATCTGTAGGAGCAGGATATCCTATCCTCATTTTGAAGAAGGGCAAGATGGAGACAGCCTGCCTCACTCAAGGTCACGTAGGGTAGCTATGGAGGAATGAAGAACCACATCGCATTCCTCAGTTTCATTTCTGGGTGTTAGCCTAAGATGAGCAAACATGTATAGAGAAATAACAAAAAATTTGGTACGAAAGCCAATCTAATCCTTCAAGTTTACAGCTCTGAGACATCTTGGCCCTTTCAGCATCTATCACTTGTTACCCTGATTGACCCCCTGTCCCGGTTCCCCTCTGCTTTTGGAGGCTTCTTCAACTGCCTCCCTCTGAGCTTCTGCCTCTCTTTCATCTCAGCTCCTGCTGCTCCAAGCTGCTTTCTTGCAGCTCCCATCCTTAATACCTTAACATGACACACAAAATCTTGGTCACTTGGACTTGAAACAAGATGAGGGTAGGGACCAGACACAGTACATACAGTAAAAAACTGTGTAAAACCAGTGCCATGTTGCCAAATGGAACAGCATTGCTATGTGTTTCATTTTCTTTAACTTTTTTAATTCAACGTAACTACTTTCAATGCTTTTCATGTATGCAGATATCATTAAACGCATGCCAAGTTCAATGTCACATAAATCAACTCTCTCCTTTTGCTGGGAACCCTCAGCCAGGCTTTCTTGTTCATTCTGTGCCATGCCCAAACTCCCCAGTCTGCTCCTGCCAGCAGGCACTGCTTGACCCTTAGCAGACTTTTAAAATACAAGACAATCAACAAAGTCCTGGTTCTGTGCACTCAGCCACAGCTGAGCAAACCCTCCAGACCCTAATTTACTTTCACCATTTCTCAAGTCCTTATTTTTGCTATGAAATCCTTAGAGAAAACATGCTACTAACAACTTGGAATATACCTACAGATATATCCTGTGCAAGGAGCGCTCACTAATCACAGTGTTATGCAAAGTAATTTTTCTACATATTTTTCTCAGTTTATTTGCCAGTTGAACCACCTGCCCTAGAATTTCTCAAGCTATTATTTGCAAAAAGGCTTAGCTAGGCAAAGAAATATATTGTTGTCTCTTAAAATTATCCTTAAAATTAAACACACACACACACACACACACACACACACACACACACACACACACACAGACTTTTACATGGGTTACTAAGATTTAATTTGCATGAATGAATATTTGACTGTTTTTGCAGGTCATGCTGAAAAAGTGCTTGTAAAGTCATTGAGCCTCATGTATTCCTAGCAAAAAAAATCACTAAAGAGAGCTTGAAGATGTATTTTACCAATGGCTTAAATGAGATTACTCATATGGAAAATAGTATTCCTCTCCCTGAAAAATGAACTCTTTCCATACTTGAAGGCCTTAGAAGAGAGAAAATAATTTGTATCAGTATGTTTTCTATATCTCTTTAACTAACTTGAAAAGTTTATCAGTACATAAAATAGTCTATATTAAATTCTAACATCTGGCAATCTCCCAGGACTAGTACTAAGGCTTTCACAGACGGATATTTTTGGCTTCATGATAGCCAAAGTATCCCTTTTCCAACCTGAAAACATTGGACTCTGAATCTGTAAGTGGTCCAGGACCAAATATTGCTTGTCCTGGGCTTTGGGCCAGTATATTTGGGGAAAGAAATTTCACATTTGAGAAAATAAAAAAACCCCATTATTTCTCGGTTTCTTTTTCTGGTGACTCTTTGATGCTATTCGGAAATCTAAAATCTTGGAAGTGGTTACTGAGGGACTGGATTTATTGGGTGTTGTGTAGGTGAGGTAGCCAAAGGTCAAACTTTGGTCTATCACATGGTGACTGCAACTATCTGCATGTGGTTCAAATACTTTATCTCACAGATATTGTTATTATCTTTATTTAATTATTTCTTTACATTGTACATGCAAACTCCTTTAACAAATAGCTCTAGAGGACATAAGCTCCTAATCTTTTTTGTTGTATTACAGAAAGCAGTAGCAGACTAAGGTCAGAACAGCCTTACTGCTGCACCCAACACTCTGTCTGTCTGTCCAGTTTGACTGGACATGCATTGCCCTGAGTCTTCTAAACAGCACGTAGAGCACTGCAAGGCAGAGGTGCATGCCTGTGCAGCAGCGCAGGGCGAAGCTGTGTGACAGCAGCTGCACACGAGCAGCTACTGCTGAGCCACCCAACAGACGGTGACGAGCCATGGCCAGGCACCAAGGCAGCTGCTGGTCTCACACTCTGTGCTCAGGATGCAGAAGGCCAAGGCTGGGTTTAGTGGCATCACAGATTACTAAGACCAGGAGTGACTAAGGCACACTAGCATGTGTTGAAGTGCAGGGAAGAGGGGATATGTGGTGGGGGCACAGGGAAGCCAAGAGGCATGGGCTGGGTTCCTGCATTGCTTGAAAGGCAGATGGAGTAACAGGTATGGTTGAAAAACTTACTGAGGGTGAGAACGAGTCTGTGCAGGAAGGCAGGGAAAGGACAGAGATGCAGGCAGCCCTGCTTGTGGGTCTCCTAGAGCTGCTTCTCCTCTGCAAAGAAGGCACATGAGCAAACAAGCCTGGGGAACATCCTGAATGAACACCTGCCATGAAAACACACTGACATTCCCTTCTTATTTTACCCACGGTATGACACACTTTATTTAGGAGAGTCATTTTGCTTCAAATGCAATTAGTTGTAAATGCTATTGTTCATCTTAAAACACCTGTTATTTTGATCGATAGTAAAAGCCTACACACCATAGTAAAGACAGCAATGTTGGGCACAAAGACATTACAAAATCTATAGCCTGACCCTTTAAAACCCAACTTGAACCATCAGATTTGACTTATGAGACTAGTAACAATAGTGCTTCATGCAAAAAGCATTAGGTTAAGGCTGGATCAGGCTAAGTTGCCAAACACACCCTGGCATAATTAATCAAGAATATTTCAAAAACAGATCGCCTCCAAGAGGTTATTGATCTCCTGTCACGACACGTTTTCCTCATGAGGTGCTACAATGCTATGTATCTGAGATGTGCTGGCGTGTATTTTTCAGTGACTAAGCCTTGATCTATCTTCCTGGATCCCTGCCACTGGTGCACTGACATCTGCAACTACTCATGTTTGACAGTCTCATGCATGAGCTATGTGGCTTCCAACTTGGATGGGATTAGTATAGGAGACTTTCAGAATACTTCAAATGTAATTGAAAGCAGATAAATACAAGGGTCTCAAGAGGGTGGCATGCTTTTTACAAACGGAATCACATTAAATCATGTGTATAAATGCTTGGACTAAGAAAGATCTCAGTGCTAACCAGTACAGTATGCAAGAGAAAGTGTTTGTCCTTGCTCTTAAATATGTATGAATCCTGATAATGTCACTTCTTTCTAAAATCCAAATACAGGGCATGGCTGAAGTGCAGTTTAGACAAGCATGAAAAGGTACACATTTGGGGAGAAGGGCAGGAGAAGAGGAACGTATTCAGAGACTGACAGGTGCTCTGCCTTTCACCCATGCCTGCACTAAGGCATTCATATCTTCTGTGAACCATCCCTGCCAACAGATGAGAGCTGAAAACAATATACATCATGTAAATACAGGTTATAGTGTCAAATATCAGTAAATTGCAAGTGATGGTTTCTTTTAAAGCAAAATCCAACCTCATTCCTTACACAGAACACATTTCTATGTATCTGTTTCTTCTCAGAAAATGTGGACATTGATATTGTAATCTGCAAATGTATTCTGTACATATTTATTGAATACTATAAAATAGAAGATGCAAATAAAACTGATGTTAACACTGCTGTAAAGAGTTTATCTTTCACATTTCATTATTTTTTAGACTCTGAACTCTGTAAACATAAGTAATCTTGCTTTAACACAGAGCTTGATAAGAAAAAACAAAAAAAACCCCTTTCAGTGGGAAATGGCCTTTCTTGCTGCCAAATACCTTTTTGAGGATTACAGTGATGGGCAATATACAAACATATGAGACGACAGTGATACTGAACATATATAGTATCAGAGGGCTCCAAGATGATCAGGTTGCAGTGGAGCTGTGGCATCCATAGTATTAAACCTATGGGCTTCTGTGGGTTCTCTTGCAGACTCTGGCCTGATTTTTTCTCTTCAGTTTAATGTTGGTATGCCTGTCTCTGCTTCCCTCACTTACAGCTCTGTCCCAAGCCAGGCTGATCTCACAGAGCTGTCAGTGACCTGCATGGCTTTTCTATTTTAAATGGGAAAAAGGAAGGAGAACTGGAAAAAAAAAAAGTGATTCTTCTTACCACATAGTAGCATTTTTCCTAGTAAGCAGAGGAGCAGAACAGCAGCAGTCACCATGTTGCTGAGAGAGCAGTGTGTGCACAGCAGGGCTGCAATGGGATGAATGGTTTCTTACTCTGCTTGGTATCACAGTTCCTATCATAGAGTAAAGTCCTTAAGAACTTCTGCTCCATCCTCCCAGATGAGGTCCAAGGTAGTTAAAGTGAAGTAACCCTTGGTTTCCTTCCCATGATGCCGATAAATGTGGCCTTAAAAATTCATTACTTTGGTGACAATTGTAGTATCATAATGCATTTTTTTGGTACTAGAAATTTTATCTGTATTCCCCTATTGCCACAGGGATTCCAGACAGAACTTCCTTTGCAGCACCTGCTCATAAAGCTGTGCTATCAGTCTTCTGTGAAGTTCTGTCACGTATGCTCCAGGAGGTCTGAACTCTTCTGTGCTGTGGGATGGATGCCAGCATTGGGACAGAGGTCACCCACACACGCAAATGGTTCATGAAAACTCTTCTTTAAACATAAGAAATACTTTTTTTTTTTACTCTGATGGTGATCAAACACAGAAAGTGGTTGCCCAAAGAGGTTGTGGAGTCTCCATCCTTGGTGGTATTCAAAATCTGACTGGACACTATCCAAGGCCACTGGCTCCAGCTGACTGTGCTTGAGCAGGGGGTTTGGACAAAACAATCTCCATGGGTACCTTCCCACTTCAGCAACCCCTTGATTCTATGACCCTAACGGCTTGGCTGTTATGGTCACTGGCCTTTATAGCCAGTCTTGTTAGCTCCTCAGTGTCTCTTGTCCATCTCCACTCCCTGGACAACACTGGGTCTGAAAAAAGTTGCTGAATTAGAAAAGGAAGGAGAGATGAACCAACCTGACCTGCAGTATTTCTGCCCTCTGCCCTTCAGAAGTGCCTCTTGAGTATTTTCTCTCTTGAAGACTCTCTGTATTTTGTTAATAGAAATATAACTCACCATTTTTTAACTGGGGAGCAGAAAGATGTCAAAAATCCACAGTTCTACATGTTTGCCTCATTGTTAATGGTCACATTAGTGGTGTGTGAATGTGTGTTTGAAACAGAAGATTATGGAAATGCCTTTGAGGTGGGAACAGACTAACCAGTCACTAGATGTATTTCATAATGCTAGCTATAACATCGTTCTGTTGCAGTCCCCAAGTGCAAGAATTGCAGCATAAACCCTTTTAAACAGGGAAGATCACTACAAATGTGTAACTGAAGAATATCTGTGATCCCAAGTTGCCCGAGACTAACTGATTTACCTTATACTGGGGAATGGTGTCTGTTGGGAATAGGAAAATACACACTTAATTAGGACCACTTGAACTCCATAGCAGCGATATTTTCCACTGGGAAGATGCACTAAGGATAACCCCACTGCTAAGAGAAAGACCTGAGAACCATCTCAAGTGCATCAGGCTGCAGTGCAGGTGTGGGAGCCAGCATGGTGGGCTAGGTTGCACACAGGAAGCTGGGTGAGAGAAGGGAGACCTTCCAAACAGCAGGCTAGCTGAGAAAGGCTGGTTAGAGTCTCTCTCTCCAGAACGGGAGCTGCAGCCACCTCAGCTGTGCTGGCTGAAGACTGACTGGCTCAGATTTGGGTCTGTGCCAAGCCAAGCCAACAAGGTATGAGGAGCCCATGGTGGAGACCAGAAGGATGGCAGCTACTCTCCTAGAACTGAGGAGGAGGACTGACTTAAGAGCACTGCAAAAGCAGGCCAAAAGAAGAGGAGACTTACCTAACACTGTTGTTTTATTGTACCTTCCCCCCACAAATAAGATTATATTTGCATTAAGACCTTGAAGCCACTGCTAGCAAGTAGTTAAGCACTGCTGCTCAGGGGCACCCACGTGTGTAATTCACTTCTGCAAGTTTCTAGGCAGGGTCTTGTGCCAGTGTTATTTTCAGCAAGAACACCTAAGTGATCGGAGCCGGCCTGTGTGACTGGCAGCAGCGCTGGGCAGAGAGAGGGTACATAATGTACACACACTCAGCACTCTTGTTTCGCCTTTGCTGCTGCTGCTGCTGCAGTGCGTTCTTAACAGGTTACTCAACTCTGTACTGGCACTTCTGCAGAAGGGACCTGGCAGTAGAGTAATATTTGTATTTTAATTACTTGACCTATTGGACTGCCTTGTTGGGCAGGCTTCTTCAGCCCTATAACCAACTTCTTAATGACCTTCGCTATTAAATAAAATCAAAATAATAGGAAAAGCTTGCTGCTCTGCTGTAATGTCCACGGGCAGAGGAATCACTAAAAAATATTACCTTATGGTCCTTAGATAAATCTTGAACTTTAAACAGCTATCTCTTACACGTTCTCCAGTGCATGAGACTGCTTTGTCATCTCAGGAATATCGATTACCATTTTGTCATTTTACTGCAAAACAGAAGAGTGCAATAAACCAAAACTCCAAACTTTTTAGCAAACTGGGACAAGAAGTGGAATGAGACGCTTGACAACCCTATGGGATCAGCTGTTAGATTACCAGAGCATAATTCTTTGTAATGGTCTCATTAATTAAAATAACTTCTGTCAGCATGCTTTATAAAAATTCCAATTAACCCTTACATTATTTCTGTGAGACAGTGGGGAAGAGAAATAAAAGCATTTTATCAGTTAAGACATGCATACAGAGAAAGAAAAAACATCTTGACTAAACCAAAGCAAAAGGCCAACAGTGAAGGATTTTGAACTGGAATGCAAGTGCTGGCGATGCCTTCCACTGGGCTCAGCCCACTACAACACTCCCTTGTCAGAAGGTCAAAGTCAGAACAGTATTGGTGGGAAGTGCACAGCTACTTAGGGGCATCAATGTGCTGACCTCTTACATTCATGGCAGAAGAAAATCATGTGGATAAAATCCAATAGTTTAGGCACTAATCAAAGCCGATTATTTCAAAACTTTTAATTGAATGTGAGCTCATCTGCCTCTCTAAATGTCAATGTAAACAAGCTAGAGGGAACACAAAAAGGCCAGAGGAATACTTGGGTCATTGCCTGTTAAATTTATTGTTCTGACCCCTCTCTTCTAGTGAAAGCAGAGAGCAACTGGGGGCTTAAAACCAGTGGACTTCAGCTGCAGGGCAACCTAGGTTCCATGAACCTGAGCCCAGGCTTAGCAACATGCATCTTAGTGACTCATATGGTTGAGATTCAAGGATTCATGTCAAGTCTTCAGTTAGGCACATCTCAGAATGCAAAAAGGATGCAGCTCCCTGACTAGGGAGCCACAAACATCACCATAGTATTTCTGAAGGAGTTTCTGTACTGTTTCCCATCTCTCCTTCCCAGGAAAAGTCAACAATACCTTTAGGAATAACCACGAGTCTAAAGAAGCTAGTATAAACAGTGTGTTTTAGAAACAGAACCAAGTTTTTGTAACTATAAATTATTTACATACAGTGTGTCAGTGGCAGCACTACCACCTGTGCTTTGATCCTTCAGGAAACCCCTACTGATCCTTCATTCTGCTGGACACTGAGACACAAGCTCCTATCCCAGGAAGAAGGACTGAAGGAGATCTCTACTGTACTTCCCCCAGGGTACTTAACAGATGATGGACTATTTTGGCCAAAAAGTAGAGAGGTCTTCTCACTCTGCATCTTGGAGAGGTCAACAGCCCTTTTGGCCAGTAAACCCTTTTCTAAGCATTGAGAATTGCAGAAAATCAACTGCTTACAGCTCATTTTGTGGTGCAAGGGTTAACACAAAAATATTTTATTTCTGTGAAATGAAAACAATGTGGATTTAGTCCTTTTTTAAATTTCAAAGTAAAAACAACTCTACTTTTTCACTCCAAAATAGAACAAAAATACTGAAGTGTTTATTTGAGTCAGAAACAGAAACACCTTTTTACATTAAGAAGTATAGAAACATAGAATATCCTGAATTGGAAAGGACTCACAAAGATCACTGAAGTCCAACTCCTAACCCTGCAAAGGACACCCCAAGAGTCACACCATGTTCCTAAGAGCCTTGTTCAAACACTCCTTAATTCTGCTGGGCTTGGTGCTGTGAGCACTTCCCTGGGAAGCCTGTTC
>VYZP01047785.1:242-30225 GCA_013400635.1 Hypocryptadius cinnamomeus | reverse complement strand
CGACACACACACACACGCTTGGCCCTGATGGGCCAAGGAAACAAAACACCATCACTTTGGGTAAACAATCTCCATATTGCATTCTACTTTGGCACAACACAGGTGCAGCAAACCAGATGATTGTTTTGATCATTCTTTTCTCTGCTTCTCCCAGGTTCAGAGAATGTGAATCCCACATTCACATGGGACTCTTAGTATTCCAGACACAGGATTTAATGCTGGATTTGAAATACGATGGAAGCCAGTATTTGTGCATACTGAATGAAAAAGTTGCCACAGTTTATTATGAACTAGACTTTGCATTTTGGTAGTTATTTCTTGAGCATGGCTGTATATCTGCTGTTACAAAGCATAATGACTAAAGACTGAGAACTTAATTCAATTTGATTTGGTTTTGTGTGGAAAAATGGCATCACTTCAATGCAGTGTAAGACTGATGTGTTTGTTCTTAGGATGGAGCTTCTGCAATTTTCCTGGCGGCACAAGGAGGATATCTGGATGTCATCCGATTGCTGCTTTCTTCAGGAGCAAAGGTTAACCAGCCACGACAGGTATGAGCAACACTTCAGGGCAGAGCTGGGTTCTAATTTTATAGTTAAGAAAATTAACACTGGAATTTTCTCCAGGCATTGGTTCCTGTGGAGGTGTTTCATTGGAAGGCAGTTTGTGGCTGTGTCAACATTCTGTGTTTTAGTTCAGATTGGTAATGTGATTTTGAAGTCAATACCTCAGTCTTTCTGAAGGAATTGAAACTGAAAGCTCTGCTCCACATCTACACGTTGCACCCTGTGAGCCACCATCCCTGGAGGTTTTTAAAAGACAGTCTAGATGTGGCACTTGGGCACATGGTTTGGTGGTGGACTTGGCAGTGCTGGGTTAATGGTTGGACTCAGAGGTCTTTTCCAGCCTAAATGATGCTATGATTCTAGAGCAGATCAAACCACTGCTGCTCCTTTAAACGGGTTAGAACCACGTGCATGTTTGGGTCAGGCACCAAACTAAATCAAAATAAAACCCTCCCTCAACCCTCCAGTATGGAATGTTGATGTAAGGGCCTTGCAGTACCTCTTGCAACTACCAACCTGTTTGTGTTGTACATTACTTTTGAAGGTCTACACAGCCTACAATATCCCTGAGTTCTTTTGAAAATTGTTTGAAAAGCTTTTGAAAACCTGGGCACTCTTGGAGGAGGCACTGCTAAATTTGAAATCTCCAGACCTTCAGATGTGGCTTTGGTGTCAAAGTTTATCCAACTGCTTTTATTTTTAGTTTAACTTTGGTTTATTTGTTTGTTTTACTTTGTGTCATTCCCATGCACTCTGAAATTCAAGCATGAGTTTTGCCTTCATCTCTGGAAGTCCTTGATACATATGGAAAGCTTTTCTCCCAGCTAGTCACTCTAGTGGGCCTGATGTTGCTAACACATACAACCAGTGGCAGCTGTAAGCATGAAATTAACTCCTCTGCAAGCAGTAGGGCTGCTGTTTGTCATTAAATAGGAAATGTGAGCTAGGTTTGTGGCTGGTTCAGAGATTCCTGCTAGGGGGTCAGGGGCTGGGTCCACTGTGCATCACTGGATGCTGGAGTTAGGTAAGGGTACAAGGGACTTTCTAGATTTTAAACTAACTGTGAGATAGGTAAGCATAGGTGGTGTACAGAGACGTATGAAAGCTCTCTTGCTTTCCAAATAAAAGGGTTTCTTAATTGTTTAGCTGTTTCCTGACTCTAATATCAGTGCCTAAACAGCCAGGGGTGGAGTTGTGCAGCTAGCTTTACACCCAGCACATAGAAATGTCTGGTTAGAGATGGAGCTTCTCAGGAATCTCTACCTGCTTGAAGAGACCCTTGCGTGTGTTCTGCTGAAACCCTGCAGGCAAGGTGGCTGTTCTGGGTCTTCACTGCACATTTGAAATTGATGGGATAATTACAAGGACAATACATTGTCCTTGTAATTAGTCATGCATGTCAGCCAGGTGGCTGTGATCACTGACTGCAGCAATCGAAAAAGCAGCAGTCAAGAGCAAATGAGTGTGAAAACTCTAATGTGGACAACGTGGCATGAGACAAGCTCTGCCAGGTATTTGCAGTATTTCCTTTCATCTGCACCAAAAGCCTGACAAATCATAGCCTGGCAACAGACACTGATCTATATGCTTCTGCTGCATGTGTAGGTCTGTGTACACTCCTAGCTGTGGAAAGAGGATTAGTGTTTTAAGGGCTTTAACTGAAACAGTTTTCCTGCTGGCCCTAGCCCCACCTCTGAGCACCAGAGCTGTGCTGGCAGCTGCCCCCTGGATTGATGCATTAGCTGCTCCTAGGTTGCCTCCACACTGTCTCCCTAGAAAAAGCTTAAGAAATGTTAAAAGCTGTTAATTAAGTCTAAAGTTCAAATGTAGAAGGAGAGACCAAGGTATGCATTAATGCCTTTTGAGTAAGTCAAAATAGGGTTGGGGAGCTTTAGGTCTGGCTGTTGCCATTAAAACTGCTTTCTGCTATCTGTAATTATAATGCAACTAATTCTTTCTGACATTATTTTTTTAGCTCTCTAATCCAATTTCTACAACACAATGTTTCACGAGGCAATTTTAAATCTTAGTAAAGGCAAAGACTTGTGTCTGTGTGAATGCTCCTCCTGGCTCCTCTGTTTCATCTCCAGCAGGACAGACCTTCTTTGCTTGAGGGTACCTCCGATCCCTGCTAAGATTATGCCTGGATAAGTGCGTGGCATTTGTATTTGGACCCACTGTAATCTGAAACATTTCCTTAACAAATGGAACGTTTTTACTGTTTAATTAGTCAAGTAATGGTTGGATGGACTTCAGTCTGTTTCTTACTAACAAATGGATTTGTACTTTGTTAGAAGGGGGTGTGTTGGTCATGAGGAATGTAGCTCTCGAAGGGGAAGTTTCGATGCCAGACAATTCTCATTTACAAGCTACATTGCTCTCACTGTGGTAGAAAACTTTTCCAGGCAACATTACCTCAAATACAGGGCTGCAGAGTGCCAGGTGTGAGTTCATCTTCTCCTTCGTCGTGGTGCCCAAGTTTTCCTCTCTACCTAGGGAATTTGGTGGCTTAACCCACAGACCTGCACACATGTGTCTGCCTTCTATGTCTCCTCCTGCTGCTGTGGTGGTACCAGTTCCCCCTCAGTCTGGTGTCCCACCTCCCATCCCATGGGGGTATGTCTGACACCACAGAGCATTTTGGATGGTCCTGGCTGTCCACATGCAAGCCCTTCAGCTCTCACAAGACCAAATAGTGAAGCTTCCTGGGAAGTTTCTTCCCTGGCAATGTCCTTTCTCTTGGGGTGTAATTGCTTTCTGCTCTTGCCAAAATTGAGGAGCTGGGCAGGAATTCTTTTGTCATCTTTTTGTCTAGACAGAGCTGGGGGCAATGTCTGAAGCCTGCTACAGGAGATGTTTCTATGCTTCTTCAACTTACAAAACAAAGCTGTAAGATTCTTTGCCAATGCTATTTTGGCAGTCTGTGTCCCAGCAGGCTTTATTCTGGCTGGCTAAGCAGATTCAAAATAACCTGAAAATTAATGACCTTTTTCTTAGCACTTGATATGCAATTACACATACATGTAAGCCAGTAAGTCCATATAGGGTGCCCTTCAGCAAGCAGGACATTTGCTATTGGCAAATTAGTTGTAGCAGTGCAAGTGGACTAATGGGCAGAGCAGTGGAGGATATGATACTGAGTAGGAATTGTCTGCCCCTGGAACAACTGAGAGTAGGAGTTGTCTGCCCCTGGAAATACCTGCTGGAAATCTGAGGGGTCTTTCACCTCCCACCCTAATCTGGCCTTTTCTAAAACTTCAAGCCATAAGCAAAAGTTGAGATTCAAAGCTGCAAGATGAATGGGTAAGAGAAAGAACATTGATAATTTCAGAGTATATTTGGAACTTCTGGCTGCTGGATATTATAAGGTGTTGTCCATATATCTTAGCTTGTAACCAAATGTGGAAAAAAGAATACCTTACAAACATATGGCATATTTAAAATTATTCTAGGAATGTAGTGATCTGCAGTCTGTTGGCTGGGTAGAGGGACAAGGAAAGGAGAGTAGCTTTTGAACTGCATCTTTCCCTGTTCTCACTTTCTGACTCATCTCCAAGCCCTAATATCTGTTTACACATGAATTCTCTCTTAGTAAAATGTAGTATCTGCTTTGTGTCATTCACCAACATGAAAATTGACAGAAAGCTCATCTACTCCATATAAATATTGTAGATATTTGCATAAACCTGAGTGCTAGATGCTGTTTGCTTAAGAGAAAGAAGCTGACCATAGTCAATGTGAGCCCATCATTATCTTCACTATCTTTCTTCTCTTTGGGCTAAGTCCTTCAATACAGCCGCTCTTCCTCATAATGTACTTTTGTGTCTATCCTATAGCTGAGGTGTTGAGGATAACGTCTGACAGCAATACTATTAATGACAATTAACGCTAGCAGCGATATTACTCAGCATTTGCACCTCCTTTTACTCCTTTTCATACCTGAAAATAGGGGTTGTTCCTACAAATTTCACTGTGAGAAAAGCTGCTTTATTTCCTATGCTGAGCTTGTGATGTCATTGCTTATGTAAATACAAGAGTGGATTTGCACGGCATTGGCTCTTCACACATATTAAATTGTGTCGGCTGCTCTCAGATATTTTCCAAGTTTTACAAGCTTTTTCAATGCACCTGTTGCTATTTTCTAGAGCCCTCTGGTGGGGGGAGATTAGAAAAATACGAAGTGTCAGCTTCTGGTAGGGAAAACACTAAAATAAATAAATTGGAGCGGGACAGTTTTTGACATCAAACTAACATCACATACTCTGTATACAAGAGAGCCTTTGTTATTTTTGAATCACAAAGAACACTCATATTAACAGGATATATACCAGAGTGAGTTCAGTCACTAATTTCAGTGAGTTAATTTATAGAGAAATTATACAAGGGTAGGAAAAGATGATCTTCCTCACAATTTGAGAATACTGAAGATCTCAGGATGTGCATTTGTTCCTTCTCAGAATCAGAAAAAGGGAAGCTCAGATTATTATATCAAAGGAAGAAATAACTTTTCTGTTTCTTTCAAATGATTAATTCATTAGTCCATGAAAAGCAGAGAACTGATTCAACAATGGTTTTCTGGGTTGCATGAGCAAGTCATAGGAATCTTCAGGTGGCACTGGGAAGAGAGACTATTTCTTTGACCAAGGTGGCAATATCTTATTTAATGTAAAAAGTTAATTTCTCCTGAAACTTCTCATTAAGGCTAGTTTTGAAGTCTCAGTTTAGTTTTTCTTCCTCTTTCAAGCCAAGCCTTCAGGCTCCAGAGGATGGTGAGGGGAGCTGGCAAGCCCTAAAGGCAGAAGCAGGCACCCTGCTTTGTGGGGCCTCACTTCTGTGTTAAAGTCCACACAGGCAAAGCCTTTTTTAAAGGCCCATGAAAATTAGTTTGGCACTACATAACTGCTGGAGTCTGGAGAATCAGGCCATTTAGAATCAAAAAGAGGAAAAGACACAAAAAACCTAAATTCTACTTGCAGTGAGAAATACTTCTAGTGCTTCAACTCACTTTTGCCTTTGGGAGGGAATTCCATTGCAAAGTTTAGCTTACTCTGAATGTGCATTTTCTGAGGTTTTGTGTTCCAAATAATGATTGCATAGGACTTTTCCAAAGCAGACTGTTTCATGCTGGATTCCTTGATAATTGCCTTGTTTTCTGGTGGAGTTTCGAAGATAAAATTTGTGAAATACTTACCTTCACTGTAAGGCAGGATGTTTTTACCCAGTTCCCTGAGGGTGGATTATGTAATTCAATACTGAAAGTTGGTGATCACCTTGCATTGCTCCCTAGCTTCTGTAAACAACTTTCACTCCCTATGTGCAGGCACCCAGCTGCAGAATCTGCCTGTGCATGCTGAGGTTTGTCTCTATCCTCTGTCCCATCTAATCACCTAGAGCTCAAAGTACACAGGATACCTTCAGCACTTATGTTTCAAAATTCCCTGTGTATTTTAGGCATGGCTGGTGTCTTACTGGGCTTTAATTCACAGAGCAATGCACATTTCTAGCAAACTATGCAAGAGAAGGCAGTAAAGGGGGCTCTACTCCACAAACTGAAGCAGTCCTAACTTAATACTAACCGACCACATGTGTTTGGACACAGCTTTGCATTTGTCTCCCTGTAGGATTTGATTGAGTAATTGATGTACATCAATTCCAGTAGGCTTGGGCTGTAAAATATCAGAGGGCACTGAAGTGAAGCCATCAGCAGTCATATTTTGTTTGCAGGACGGGACAGCTCCCCTGTGGATTGCCTCTCAGATGGGTCACAGCGAAGTGGTGCGGGTGATGCTGCTCCGGGGAGCTGAGCGAGACGCCGCGCGGGATGTGAGTAGCGCTTCCTCCTGCGCTCTGTCTGCAGCTTAATGCCTCACTTGGGGGCTGTAAGTCTGTCTGGATGGAGGCTTGGTGCTTCCAGAGTCCATCCTGTTTGTCAGGTTGCAAAGTCCCACCAAAGCTTTCCTTTTCCCTGTTGTGTCTGGGACAGCTTCCCGGAGGGACCTTCTGGAATAAAGGAATGGAAATGTCCACATAGTTGAGAGACAAAGATGGTATATGGTGTCACTGGTTCATTTTATCCTGAAGTTTTCACCCACCAGAGAAACAATCCTCCAGGTACCCTAAAACCAGCAGCACATTCTGTGGAGGTGCCCCCTCAAAGGTGATGAGCAGAGGAGACTCTCCTCTCAGATACGTGGGGAGAGCTGGCGTTTCCCTCCAGCTTCTTCTTCCCCTCCAGCTTCCCCTGCAAGGGGAATGTAGGCAAGGCATTTTTGACATTCCTCTTTTTTTAAAGGATGGTACCACTGCTTTACTGAAGGCTGCTATTAAAGGCTACAACAATGTGATAGAAGAGTTGCTGAAATTCTCTCCCACACTTGGCCTGCTGAAGGTTAGTAGTGAAACACAGAGATTTTTTTAGGCACAACATAAGAAGACAAAGGGTCTGATGAAAAATCTGTCATTTATGAGTACTCTAGTGGAAGATGGTATGAGTTTGAGCCAAAAAAAGTCAAGAAAAAAAAAGAAATTATCTTTTTTAGCCTTAATGCCACTCATAAATATTTTTAGATAAAGCTGTGAATTTAATTCTTGGAATGAGGAAGGACATTGTGTCATAGAAGAAATTCTGCTTTTTGTCACTTGATTTTATTTCTACTGTAAGTAGATTACTCTTGACTGTGCAATTTTAACATTATACCCAGCCTTCTATTGCACTTAGTCAGCAAAATAGTGTCTTAAAAGATCTGTTGTGAGCAGATTCTCTACTTGATTTTGTTTTCCTCTGAATTCATAAAGTGACTTGAAAAATAACAGCTATTTGGAAGCTGCTTTTTAATGGCTGACCTAATTTTATGTGTCCATAAATCACATACTTTGATAGCCTCTGTGCATGCAAATGGTTGGCAAACTTAATGTATTTGAAAATGTAGGTGGCATCAACTTAGTTATTAATTTTGAGTATGAAATAGCTTCCACACATATATGAACTGTCAGTTTGCAGCCACAAACAAACAAAAGGCCAGCCATAAAAACCCCACCTATCAGCTGCCTGACACTGAGGCCATTAATCATCAGAGAGAGAAGATAAAATGCACAGATGGCTTCCATTACTGCTTGTGCTTCTGTTTCACTTGTTAATGACTGATTTTGCCAGGCAGAAACAAGTGCTGTGTTCATGTCACCTCTGATCTATTGCCAAGACTGATTATTAAAAGGAAATACTGCTGTGGTAATGTGAACTTGACTCTCATTGTTATTAAAGCATTTAAAATCACATCCCTCACATCCCACTAGGGGCTGCCAGCACCCTAAATCAGACCCTATGCCTTTGATGAACTAATCTCTCCCACGTTACTTCTTTCTCACTCATAGGTCTGTTCTTTACAAGCATTTGTGTTTCACTGCCTTTTGCTTTTCTTCCCATGCATGGGGACAAACACCTCCACTGGCATTTCCTAGAATGGGACCTCTGCTCTCCATGCAGCCGTCCTGAGTGGCAACGTGAGGACAGTGGCACTGCTCCTTGAGGCAGGAGCAGATCCGTGCCTGAGGAACAAGGTGGGTCCTGGCTCGCCATCCTCCCAGTGAGGAGCACAGGGGGAGCCATGTGTGCCATCGAGGTGGGGCAGCCCATGTTTCTGTGTAGAATTCAGGGCATTGCCAACACACAAAAAAAAACCCCCAAAACCAAAAACAATCCCAAATTACATGCACGTTTCCCATATCTTACGTACATCTGTTAGGTTTTTTTAATTAGTTTTGCATTCTTTTGATAACAGCAATTTTTCTATAGAAAACTTACCACAGTTTTATTCCATTAAGTGTTTTAACATTACATGTTTGATAATTTCTGTGAATATGTCTTCTTCTGGCATGTTTCTGAACTATTTGCTGCTAGGGTTTGATATGGGTATGTTAAGCTGTAAATGAATGGTCTGGCACTGACTTCTGGGTGAGTGAAAGTTTGCAAAACAAGTAATCCATCACATATGTTGTAAATATTTTGGTCATTTAATATGAAATCTGTGGCTGTTAATTTCTGCATCATTCCACTTGATGGCAGCACAGTTAATGTCACTCACACAGTAGTCTCTGTTAATAGACATTTTGGATTTATAATATAACCTGAAAATGCACAAGGTTTTTCTGCTGCTGATAATGATCTACAGCAGCAGGGGTGTGCAGTAGAAGAAGGTGTGTGGCTGAAACCTCTCCTACTGATTTCTTTGGTTTTTTTTAGTTGTTGTAAACAACATGCCATTTGGCATGACAGTGTATATTTGCAGGACAGAATTACTGATTTTCTGAAGCAGCTTCATCATAAGCACTTTGTGTTACCAAAATTGTAATCAATAAATAAAAAAATAAACAATAACAAACTCATGTTCCATTACCAACCTTACAGCATAACACTATTTTAAGTCATCCCTTGGAGTTTTACGGACATTAGTACATAAGAACCTGCCTCATCTCCTCTGAAAAATCAGCAGCTATGCTCTCCTTTACTGCTGTGGCAGAAGCATAGGGAACCCAAGGGCATTTAATCTGGACAGTCAGCACAAAATAAGCTGTCACTCAAATTCCATTCTGGGATTGTTTTGAAGACTTAAATGAGACTTGAACACTGAAAGATGGTTTCCTAAGATATCTTCAGCAGTGGTGGAGACAACACTAGAAAAAACCCACGTCATTATAGTGACCAGTACCATCTTCTCTAGAGTGTAATGCTTTCAACCATGATTGGGAAATACTCTTTCATTTCTGCTAACCTCAAGGGTTTTTTGTTCCAGGCAAATGAATTGCCAGCAGAACTAACAAAAAATGAGCGCATCCTCCGACTCCTCCGTGCAAAGGAAAAGCAAAGGAAAAGCTAATGCAGCCCTGTGGCAGATGCAGTTTGACAGAGATGTGCCCTGACCACAAGTAGCATGACAGTAATCCTAGGTTGGAACAGTTTGCAGAACTGATTAGCCTGTTCGGTACACGCTCCCTGAACGCACCAGGACCCTGCCACAGGGTCACCACGGGCTGGGGCCTCCGCCCGGCATCGCTGAACGCGGAACCATGACGAGAGCAGGGGGTGGCCCAGGAGCTGCCTCTGCACCGCAGCCCTGCCTGTCCTTCAGGACGCCACTGATCCCAGCACCCACGTTTGCTCCCCACGCCTCCTGGCACAGGCAAGCACCCCTGCTGCTTCAGACATGCGTCCCCACGCTGTCATGGCCACACACCTGTGACAGCGTGGGTAGGGAGCACTCGGCCCTTGTGCCAGAAGGACACCCGGACCTTGCAGCTGTTTGGATTCAGTTGGCCATGGAGCAGCCCCATGACGCCCCTGCCCTCCCTTTGCTGACAGTGACCATTCCTCTCTACCTCCAAGTGCCACGTGAGACTAGAGGTGAGATGCTGCCCCAGCCGTCACAACAGCAAAAGTTCTCCTGTCAGCCCACGGTGAGGTAACATTTTTGCTACTACATGAAGCTCCATAAAAATGATCAAGAGTATTACAAGTGATGCCAAAAGCTACCAAACAAACAAAAAGCAAGGGGAAGTCCTCTCAATTGCAGCATCTTGATCTGCCAATCTGTCCAGCAACAGAAACACAGCGGAACAGGTTATTTTGAGATGCCTACGCAACTTATGGGGATCCTTCCCCAACCCTTTGTGCATTTTTGTGGGTAGAGGAGGACTGGCTGCTGAGCAAACCAACAATGCCCAAAAGGGCATTTTTCCACAGGTGCAAGTACATCACAAACTCAGCTGTCAGGCACAACAAACCTCACAGATGCTACACAAGAGGTATTTGTATGTTCTGCACCCAGATATGTGACACTATGGTTTGGTACCCACAGCTACTACGCAAAGCACTCATTCCCCAGGTGTGTGGCAGGAGCTAAGGGAGAAGTGCGCAGTGTACAGGTATTTCAACAGTTGGTGAGAGGGTTACACGTAGCCATACCTGAACAGGCCCACTAATTATTGCAGACATGGAAAATGAAGTCTGAACAGCACTTTTGGCCTTTATTGTGGTTAAGACACTTAGACATGCTACTAGTGCCTGTGTGGGGAAGGCAGTGCAAATTGCAAGTGGCTTGTGAGGAGCTATGTTTTAACCATGCTGCTCTAAGACACCCCATTAAAACCCAGTCATTTCTGCAGTATAAACAGTATATACCATGTCCTGTTAGCCACAAAAACATTAGAGATTAATTTACAGTGAGTTGAGGTAAAAAGTTAGTTCAGTACATAAATCCAGGCACTTCACCCACTTTCAAACCATGGCAAATTATTGAATTGCTTTAAAAGTTGAAGACAAGGAAGATTGTAAGGACACAAAATAATTCTTGCTTAAGAAATGTCTGCCTGTGTTTCAGCTGAACTGCTGCATTTGTGCTTTGGTGAGTTAAAAGGAAATCTGTAAGTGAGCTAACACAAATGAATGTAGTTTATGTATTGCAAATTAGCCATATGAATTATCAAATTATAAAGTTATTCTTTTCGTGAGTAAGTTAGGTAAGAAATCAGCGTTCTGGTGAAGAGAACAGAACCAGGCGTACCTTTTCTTGCATGCTGGAATTCCTATTCAATTTCTATTCCGCATTAAATAGGAAAGCTTTAAGTTTTCCAACAATGTAATAAGAAAAAATTATTTCTTTAGGCAATTTATGCTGCTGTATTTTTAAATTAAAATAATGTTGTGCCTAACAGAAACTTGCAGATGAAGTGGTACAGAACCAAAGAATTATGCAAGATGCTTAAAGGATGACAGTATCCAGGGTTAAGTTCTGCAAGAGACTAAAAATTACTGAGCATGCAGAAATCTCAAGAGCCTTACTTGGATCTTAAATTGCACAGCATTACAAGGAACTGCACTCTAACTTCTTTAACAAACAGCACTGGAGAGGACAGGTTTATGTGGAGCCTCCAGTGGGCTGAAGATGAGCATACTATTTTGGGAAACAGTAGAGGGACTCTGGGCAGCCTGGCCTCAACATTGAACTTTCACCCTAAATTTTCTACAGATCAACAACAGGCAACAACCACACTCTCAGTGAAAAGCCCTTTCATATTTGTAAAGGAGTAATCATTAGAAGGTCTTCAGTAGCTATGCAATAAATACTCTTAATATCAGACAGGCTGTAGTAATCACACAGTCCTCCTAAAAAATGTGGAAGCATCCATTTTTGGTGAAGGTCTTCTATTTTTTCCTGATAGCAGAGAGTAGGAGAAAGGACAAGGCAAGCCAACAGTGGTCCTGCAACAGCTGAAGTAAGGAAGCTGAGACAACAAATGCAGGTATCTGATATCTACAGATGGCCCTTCCTTTCTGCCAGGTGTATTTTCTTGGGAGAGTTGTCTCATCCCAAAGAGAGCAGTTACTCAGCAAAGAACTTCTTCAACTAGGCCTATCCATGAGAAGATGCATGTCTGCTCCTCACCACTTAGAGTAGGACTTTCCAAGTCCTGTGTCCAGCTGCCTCTCTGAATGGTCACTGCAGCTGGGGAGCTCTTGAAACATGTGAAGAACACCTGGGTCCCTGTGTCCCATACAGAGCATCTGCTGACCTTCTGAGAGGAGGCAACTACTTTTTTTTTTTTTTTTTTAAGTGATCTTGTGCTATAATGGGCTTTTCTTATTTCTGAACAAATTTGAAATGTGGGGCTAGCACATGTTAAAGGGGGAGATTTGTTGGTCTCTTCTTGCTCTTGTTAGTGCTGGCTGATACAACACACAGGCTGTCTGGGGGGATCCATCATGGAGAACTGGCACTGAAGTCTTTCTCTGCCTGATTCAGGCTGAAGTTGAATCTAGCTTCAGCAAAGACACTATTGAACCAAAATGAGACCTCTGGCATGGAAACCTTCTTTTTGGGAGCATTTGTTTCATCTTGGAGCCTTTGGAGAGAGGGGTGGTTTCAGTTTTGGGCTCCCTGTAACCCAAAGGTGCTTAATCTGCCTGTATATGGGCTCTGAAGTTGCAATACTGTTTATCACCATGCAATTAATGTTTTCACAAAGAAACCTTAATAATTATTAGTATTTATGTAGCTGTTGTTATCTTTAAAGTGTTCAGTAAATACTGCTGTGGTTTGTTTGTTGTATTAAAAAGGAAGCCTGTTTTCCCTTGGTGGCTGAAGTGATTCACTAATACTGGCAGTTATTCTTTGCATAGTTGTGGTGCCTTTTGTGTAAGGTTTTCCAATTTCTCTACAGACTTTATTTATCTTTGCAAGTTCCAAAATGCATTGCTGAAGTAAGCAAGGCAGTAAATTATTTCATTCACAGAGCAGTGAAATACAGTAGCTCTTCATCAGTTCATGTCAACAGAAAAGAGTAAATTTAGACATTTATATTTAGAAATTATGGGGCACTAAGCTAATTTCATAGATGACAGGATGAAGATAGATATAATATAAAGATGTGAAATAGAACTAGGACAGAATAACACCACAAATTTTTTTCTGAGTTGGGTTTTGGGGTTTCTTTTTCCCTTTAAAATGTCATATATATCTCCATCTTACACCCAACAACAATAAGCTCCACTAGCACACTGATTTCAGGTCTGCTTCTCTGCACATTCAGAGCCAGAGGCTCAGCCTGCTATCCCCTCTACATTTATGCAGGTGCTGTTAGCCTGGTGACAGGCTGCCATCAGCTGCAAGTGAGTACAAAGGATGTGCAACCAAGCAAAAGGCCACGCCAATGAGTCAATGAAAAATATAGGGCATTTTTCTTCTATTTCACTAGTATCAAGCCATCGCTGTTGATCTCGTTTCAGAGGAACGAGACACACTCTTTCAAGGAGAGAAAAAAGCTAAAACTTTATTTTTTACATACCTTTATACAGAGTTTTATAAACCTTCTCATGTCCATCTCCTATTGGTTGGTAACAAGCTGTTACTCTGTTGTAATTGTTCAGTCTTGGACAAGGTGTCTATGTGCAAGAAAGGGTTGTTTGTGAGATATTGTTTTTGTTCTTTTACTGAGACAGTTGGGATTATTGAATTAGGTGCAAGAAAATAGTCCTGATCTGTAGAATTCTTTTTCACTGTTGCTTCTGTTTTCATGAAGAGCTGCTAGCTTTCCCATGGCTATCTTGAGCCAAGACTCAGTATGCAAGGCCTTATACAGGCCTGCTGTTTGCCACCACATCAAGCCATTATGTGATAGGGAAGAGCACAAGGAAAAGCCTGCAAGGTCTAGAGAGAAGTGACATCCCAGCATAGACATAGTAGTGGTGGAACCTCAGAGGTTCCAAAATACATGGAGTTCTCCATTTAGATTATCACTGCAATGCAGTGTGCAGGGACATCTATTCAGTAATGATACAAAAGGCAATATTGTTCCACTTGACTTGCACATGCTTTTCTTCTCCTGGAACAAAACCATCTCACTATTGATTCACCCACCTTTGTTTAGCTTAGAAGAGCTGAGAGAATTAGAGCATGAGATCAAATAGCTGCAGGTTATATTTAATGCTCCTTACAATTATGATTTTCTGCCTCAGAGTCAGTGTTAATTGCAAGAATAATTCACACTTCCTTTTCCAGCCAGTCCTGGTGACTATTGGAAAATCCACAAGTTAACTAAATCTGGTGTCTCAGAAATTTCAGAACTGCAGTACACAAACTGAGGTAGCACAAACCCCAGCCCATTTGTTCTTCATTTGATATGAACACTGAACAGACATAAAATACAAGCCTTGTCTGGAGTCATTGGTGTTACAATGGTAATGTTTGCTACAAGCCTAACCAAAGGTAATACACAAGGCTCTTTTTTCCAGCAACAGGATATTGTACTGCACACTGGGACTATATGGAGTTCTGCCTCCTCATAGCAGCTCTGCTTTTGGCCCCTGGGAATGTCATGAGAGTTTCATACTGTTCTGAATTCTGCCCTTTTTTTGACCTGATCTTTTATGCATTTGATAAAGCATATATAAATTTATGTAGCTCCATGTGAGACTAATATTCTGCAATTGGAATGTCGTTTTACTAAAATATGCTTTTCCATATAATTTCAACAAAAATACACTACTCAGATAATCTTGTTCTGCATACTTCAAGATTTCTTTGCTTTCTTCTCTATTCCACTCTTTTTACAATACCATAATTAGTTTCTTATTTACACAAGGACCATTTTGTTCTATTCCACTTGATTGATATTAGACTGTTATTGTTTTCCAGGTCTTCATAGATGAGATAGCATTCACAAAAAAAAAAAAAAAAAAAAGCAAAAAAAAAGTAGGAAAAAAAAAAGGAAAAACGAATGGTGTGGCTTGGGAACAGGAGAACTTAATTTATTAATTTAGCATAACATAACAAGATTTATTTCAAAGATCCAGACATCACTGAAAAAGTTCCCTTTACATTAACATCCATTAGGTCAGATCTCTCTGAAGGGAAGATTATAAAAAGTAATATTAGGAACCAAAGGATTAAGGCATTATTTTTAATTAGTCAAACATGTCTTGGTGGTTCTGTTTTATTCCTAGACATAAAACTGGCCCTTACACTGATCTGACGTATTTCAGCTAAAAAAAGTCAACACCCTGTTGATATGCTTATTATGGTGTGCAGTGGATTATGTGCATTATAAAAAGGAAAAAGTCTACACTGAAGCCCATATTGTGAGATATTTTCACTGTATTTGACATCCCAGGCTTTTTGCCTTATTCCTACAATTTTCTATTGTGATGAGCTACATTTTGAGTAGTTCATCATCAAAAATTCCTATGGCCATAACTCAATAATGCATCTCACTCTATTCAGAGAATATAAAGGGAAAGTACTGTGATTTGTTCATGGCCTAAATCACTACAAAGGATGATTTCTGGGAGTGAAAATCTTCTTAATTTTGCATATGAAAACATATCAAAACACTATCAAGAGTCTGAAACTAGACAAATTCAAACTTCAAGCTGTAGATTTTCAAGACTGAGGATAATTATTTCAGAAACAAATTGTTGAGATGGTTTCTTCATCATTTGAGTTAAAAAAACCCCAACAATTATTTTTCATTCTGAAATATGTGTAGCAGCTGAAACTTTTTGTGTTTGATGCAGGAATTACTGGATGAAATAATACAACATACAGGAACTAACATTATGTAATCATAATAGTCCCTTTGATCTTCAAATATATGAATCAATACACTTTTTGCTTCACCTCCTCTGTGACTTAGAGAGATGCTAACTCTCATGGGATCAGTAACAGGACCATATGCCTAGCAACTGTGGCAAGATGAAATCTGAGACACATACCTAAGTTGTCTCTAGATAATCCATTTTGCTCTCACAATGTTCAGAAGGCATTTTAACTGGACTAATGCTTTAGTGTCCTGCTTTTAATGTCAAGTCAGTTGGTTCAGAACTGGCACCAGAGCTGCGTAGTGCTATACCTTGCCAGGGAACAAGGATCAGCAGAGTGATCTGGGATGTGCTGTTGGGGAACGTAGCTAAGCGAGAAAGGAACACAGGACACAACTTTTTGCGATGGCAAATGGCTTGGATGCACAGATGGAGCATGACAATAACATACAGTGCAGGGCTGAAACACTCTGCAGTTTTATACGGATTGCAGATATGTTCTTGTGTGGTACATACGTGCACATGTATGCATACATCCAGCATATGGATATAGGCTCTCATAATCCCCTTGGAAAAGTGATATTATGACCTCATGATCTGCTTGCCTGGAATATATTGCATAAGAGGCAGAAGAATTATTCTGCTTTCTCAAGACTCCAAGAACGGTTTCTGCAGGTGGTACCTTGGCCATGCTACTGCATCAGACCCTACCCACTGGGAGACACTGATATAAAACTGGCAAAATGTCTTTTAATCAAAACCAGTCTGTTTCTCAGGTGAATTGTAGTTCAGAAACCCTGAACTCCTGTTCTTCCTGACAAACCAGATTTTGGTAGTGCCCTTAGGCACTCCTCTGTGACAGTTCTGCCCATATTCTCCACTTGGACAGCAAATTGTCACCACGTGGCAGCATGGTGCTATAAGGGCTCAGTAAACTGATGGTCATGCAAACCATGCACAGCTGTTACTAGGTCAAACTTCAAATTTGTCAGCATTTCAGTGCTTATGCATAGTGTCTGTGTCTAGGTTGGGAAAGACAGGTGTCTGCTAAGGAAGGCAGGAGCTCCCCTGAAATGTGAAATGTAAACCTCCTCCCTCCAAATTGCTATAAATTTTAAATTAAGGGACTCTCGGGCAAAAAATATGGGAGCAGGAATAACAGTTCTTTATTAGGGAAGAAAATTAAAAGATAAAATAAACAGTGCAGTAAACCAAAACAACACTGACAGAGTCAGAATATGACCAGACACCCTGTTGGTCAGGGTGCTGGAAGCAGTCCAATTGGAATTGTGGCTGCAGTCCTCCTGGAGTGTCAGGTGTGGTTCTGTTGGAGCAGGGATCCTGTAGAAGGGTGTAGTCTTCCTCTGAAGATCCAGTGGAAGACACAGCTGTTCCTCTGGGAAATCCAATGGAGAAGCCATGCTGGTATTCCAGAACTCAAGATTATATCTGGGTAGGAATGCTTGGCTCCTCCCTCTGAGCGGAGCATCTCGCAGTGGGATGCTATAGTTGTTATCAGTCATGCAGTGACATTCAATAGCCTCTTAGCAGCAGATGTATCCCCAGAGGGAGGATTGGTTGTGGAAGAGATAAGGAAAACTGCCCACTTAACAGAAGACAACTGCCATACAGATGGCAAATAGAATACAATTTGCTTGGCAATCCAGGACAGTCTGGCATGAGGACACACTGCACATATTTGCTCGCAGCAGTAAGTGCAGAGTGTCTGCAGACTCCACTGCAATAATAAGCTGCACTTCTACAGTGTTTTCCTTCAACAGCTCAGTGGCTGACACCTGGTTTTGGAGCTCTTGGGCCACATATTGCCACGCAATTGGCATCTCTTTATAGAAGAGGAAATCGCACTGGCTAGATTTCGACCTGCCCACTTCATCCAGCAAGTTTGTAGCAAAGCTGGAACAAACATTGGGTTGATTCAATTCAAGTCCCAAGCTTTTGCTAGAATGCAATAAATAATTTTACCTAAGTGTAATAAAAATTAACAAGTTTCAATGACTCCAATGATAAATGCAGAAAGATGTGATTTAAGAACTGTTGAAGGTTAAATAAGGACACACTGGCACAAGTTAGTGGAGCAAAATACACTAGGGCAGATAAAAAGACGAAAATATGATAAACAGACTTGATTAAGCATCACCTGACACACTACTTGCATATTTAAGTGAGTACTGGCAGCATCAGACACATTGCTCTCAGCCCCTCACTCTGATTTGATGCCACATGGTTAATCTGAAGCCAAGAGCATCTGACCAAAATAACAGGTACATTGAGTTATGTATAATTAAAAGCCAAGCAGGCCTCCACAGCTGGGGGAGGCAAGCAAATGAGAGCTGATCAAAAGAATACAAACAGTTTATAACACTAAATAGGAAACACCAGGTTGGTTTGGTACTAGCATTATTCTGGTTTAGCTGGAGAAACAGTCTTGGAACAAGCTACAGTGGTTTTGTCTGAGTCTATGAAAACCAGATGTATGAGAAACTGGGTGAAACTTCTCACTCACCTGTTCCAGCTTGTCTGCACACAGATTGCAAGACATCCCCAAGGAGAACATCCCACTTTCCCATGTGCTTGTGCAGGGTGTTGCTTACCATAGCTCCCAGTCCTTGCAAGTGCCTCTAGGTGTTATTGCAATAGAAATAATAAAGGCTCATTATAAATTATGGAGAATAAACAGCAACAGACATTTTAATTGATTTTTCTGCAAAACAGTCACGTACTATGTTTCCATTGGTAGGCACAAGTAACTCTACAGACAGATTGCCATCTAGAAATTAAAAGGTCATTACCACTAGGTGTTCAGTTTCTACTGGAAGTGGTAACACAGGTTTCATTTCTGCATTGAATAAAGGGATGGATACACAGTAAAGCCCATACCTCTGCAGGCAACAGTCCTGGCTTTCCATCAAAGACACAGAACACAACAAAGTTATTTCACGTGAACTTTCCGGCAGGCAACTTTACACCATTCAGGGTATCCAGTGAGGGAAAGGGCTGATCTGACCCGAATGGACAATTAAAGGACTTGTTCAATGTAGCAGGTTCTTCTTCCAGGCACGAAAATTTTGTTTTGTATACGCTGCTGAGAACCAGAATAAGCGTTTTCCATAAACCTTCCAAGTCCATAACAGTTATGCATAATCGTGGGTTTAAAAGGGAACCTCATAAAACATAACTTGATAAATGTCCTTCTGAAGGAGCAGGAGGGAATGAGAATGTTCTCTTTTGGGCCATGTGTATCACAGACAAGGCAATGAGCTGTTGTCAGCATGTTGATCTGGGTTAACTATTCCAGGCTACTTTTTCCCTGCCCACAAAGAACAAGATGACCTGAAGGTGACACAGTCAATGGTGCCAGCTTTGTCATTGACAACACCCATGCAATTGTGCTTAAATGCCCATGAACTGCCAGGTATAACTCTGCATCCTCATCCCCCAAATCTGGCAGAGAGCCTCATCCTCCAAATCTGGACCAAGACCAATGGCTGCAGCAGGACTGAAGGCATACCCTGCCAGGGTATGGAGGCCACATAAAAACAGATACTTGTTTGAGTTTCAGCATCTGCCATTGTGCAAGATTTCAGTGTTTGTTAATTGGTCTTCATACCTACACCACTTCAGCTTGCGAGTGCAAAAAGACAGCACTCTTGAGGTATTGCACTGGAGTAACGTGTGAATTTAGTCAGCCATCTAGAGATATTTGCAAGAGAGTTAGATAAATATTAAAATACTACCCCTTCTCTCTCTTTGTGCTGCAGGTGGCAGACAAGGGTGATGTTACGGACTTAATTATTTTATGGTGAAAGTTGTCCTTGCAGTAGCTTTCCTCTTTCTTGTTCCACAACACTGTACATTGGTTCTCTCCCAGCTCCCATTCTTAAATCACTTATTCACTATGTAATTTATACAGAAAGAAAATACCATTTCTGTTCAGTCAGTTTTGCTATCCTTCGTAATTTTTTCACAAGCACTGAAACAAGGTTCTTGCATTTTTTTACCTTGCAGCTAAGCAAGCTATGCCCACTGAATTCTCTGCTTAAGTGGAGTGCCTGGAACTAGCTCTCCTGCTTCTAGGATCACACTGCATAGTCCTGAATAAATTTATTATTTATGACATGAAAATTAAATTAAAACACAATATAACTTTAACTACTCTAGCTTTGTTTGGCACTTGCCAAATGCCAAGTCTTGCATTTAGGGTGGAGTAATCCCACAGAAAAGTACAAGCTGGGCAGTGGCTAGATGGAAAGCAGTTTGGAAGAAAAGAACAGAGTGGTTGGGTGAAATGCTGAACATGAGTCAGCAAGCTGCTTCATCAGCAAGAGGCTGGTCGGTAGGTCAAGGGTTAAGGTTCTTTCTCTCTTCGGGACATGTCAGACCACAGCTGGAGTACTGTGTCCAGGTATAGGCTCCCCAGAACAAACAAGAAAAAAACCCCAAAAACCCAAACAATCCCTCCCCCCCCCGCCCCACCTCAAAGAAAAGAAAAGAAAAAAAAGGAAACAAACAAAAAAGAAAAAAAAGAAACAAACAAAAAAGAAAAAAAGATACTGACATACTACATCAAAATCTATTTTACTTCCACCCCAACAGCTGGGGCTGCTGGAGCTGTGAGCTGTTTGCTCAGCCCGTAGCAGAAAGCTGGCTGTACTGGCTGTAGGGACATCTTACCAATCACTGCAGCTACCAGATGGGAGGATGTGGAGAAGGAGGAGTTACAGTCTTCTCAGTCAGGCATCATGACAGCAAAAGAGGCAACAGCCTCCAAATGGAACACGGGAGAATCTGTTTAGATACAGGAAAAACATTTTACTCCAAGTGTGGTCACTCGGTGGAAGAGTGTAGCTATGATGTTTTATGAAAAATCCTATTGTCAGGATTTTTCCCCTGAGAGGCTGAGGAGCCTCAAGAAAGAAATGTTAACAATAATTATCTGCTGTTGTGGAATGCAACTGTGCCTGAACAGGTGCAACCACATTGGTTTATGTGGATTGTTTCTACTTGATAATCAATCATGGTCCAGCTGTGTGGACTGTCTGAGCAGTCACAAGATGTTGTTATACATTCTTTTTCTATTCTTGCTAGCCTTCTGATAGAATTTTTTCTCTATCTTTTTTAGTATAGTTTTAGTATATAGTATTTTAATATAATATATATCATAATATAATAAACCAGCCTTCTGAAACATAGAGTCAAGGTCCCTGTCTCTCCCACGTCCTCGTCTCCCGAGAACCCCTCGGGTTCAACAGCAACAGAAGAGTTTGTCCAAAGAAGCTGTGAAATCTCCATCTCTGAAGCTATTAATAGCCGGGCAATTCCCTGAGCCACCTGCTCTAACCGGGTTCTACCCTCAGCGGAAAGTCGGATTAAGTGACCCCTGTGAGGTTGCCGGCCAACACGCCAGTCCGAGTCAGTCTGGCTCTGACACCCAGACTAGTCTGCGTTTCCGTCAGCAGATGGCAATATCAGCTAAATTACATGTTTTATTCCAGCACAGCAATGTGCAGTCGAGGAAGGCAATAAACAGGTGGGGAAATTAGAGACTGCATGCATAGGAACGCCTCGCGCCCTGCTTTTATTGTGCCTCCTCCCAGCCAGGTCCCGAACTGATCCCAAACAGAGCCCAAACACGCAGATAGCTTTGGCAGAGTGCAGCCAGCACTCCCAGAACTGCTGATTGCGACAGCGGTCAGGCCACCCGGTGTCAGCTGCACCCGGGAGCGGACCGGGCAGCTGGCACAGCCCCGCACAGCGGCCCTTTTGCATCGGACTGCACTCCCACAGCACGCGGGGCTGCGAGACGAGTCCTTAGAAATCACCAACCGGTGACTTTGAAGCCAAATTAAGGCGCTTTTCCCAAACCCAAAGCTTTTTAAGGCGACTTTTGCTATTTGCAAACTACGCGATTAACACTCCCGCGCGCGGACGACGCCGCTGCCCGGCTGCAGGTGCAGCTTGGGCGGGATGGTCCATCCTGGAGGGGCACGGCTCCGTTCCCGCACCGGGACGGGCTTCCCGCCGGCGCCCCACAGAGCATCGCCCCCGCGCCCAGTGAGGCGCGGAACGGCCGTGGCGTGATGGGCGCCCCGCCCGCCGCCACCGGGACAGGCCGGGCTGGGGAGGCGGTGCCAGGGGCGGTTTTTCTGGGCGGGCGGTGACAGGAAAGGCGGTGCCGGGGGTGGTGTTTCTGGGCAGGCGGTGAGGGAGGAGGCGGTGCCGGGGGTGGTGTTTCTGGGCAGGCGGTGAGGGAGGAGGCGGTGCCGGGGGTGGTGTTTCTGGGCCGGCAGTGAGGGGGGAGGTAGTATCGAGGGGGGTGTTTTTGTTTCGGCCGGGCAGGGTGAGGCGGTGCCGGGGGCGGGCCGGCGGTCGCGGTTGGTGGCGGCGCTGGGGCGGCCCTCGGCCTCTCCTCGAAGGGGCTGGCGGCTCCGCCCAGGTAGGCGAGAGCGGCCCTTCCAGACTGCGCTGGCGCGGCTGGCTCGCCGCCGTCCTCCTGTTTCCATCCGCTGCTGCTCCGTGCTGCTGCCCACAGCGCCTGCCGGTCGTCCGCGCTCCAACCCGCGCCGCCATGGGGACCCCTCTAGGCAGCCCCGGGCGAGGCGGCCTCGGGCTCCTGGTCCTCCTCCTGCTTCTGTCGCCCCTGCGGGTGAGTCCGTGGGGTGGGGAATACCGGGCCTCCCGGCATGGTGGGGAGGAGAGGAAGCGGCGGGTGGGCAGCAGGATCCCGCGGGTGTTGCCTGGGGTGGGGGGAGCCGCGGTGTCCCCTGCGCGTCCCGCGGCCGGGGGTGTCCCAGGCGGCGGGACTGGGTGGAGGCGGCGGTGTCCCGGGTTAGGCCCCTGGGCTCGGGGCGGTGCGAAGCTGAAGCGAGGTACCGGGGTGTCCCCTCCTCGTCCCCGGTAGGGCTCGCCCCCCTTCTCCCGTGCGCCTGGTCCCCGTCGGGACCGGGCTGTCAGCCGGTGGCACAGCAGGCCCGCCGGGAAGCACCTGCGGACTTCAGCCTCTGCCCAGTCCCGTCCCCTGCGGTCGCACCCGGCAGCGGCAGCCCCCGGGATGCCGCGCTCCCGTGGCGTGCCCTGGTTATGCAATGCCCGGTGCATGTGAGTGGCCACGCAGTCACATGCTCGGCAGAGGCTTGCAGATGTCGTCGGTGTCTGGTTCGCTTTGCTTGGGGTGTAACTTGGGCTAGGTGACAGCTTCTTGGAAGTAACAAACTGTGCGGAGTGAGAGCTGCTGTTTATTCATGTGCCAGTAGTAAGACTACACATTTACTTAAAATCGACGACTAGAGTATGTTGGACTTCTTGGGAGCTTTAGGAAAAAATATGGTAAAACATTCACTCCTCTCAGTCATGTTTCGTTATGCTGTAGTGCAAGATAGGAGCGGGATACTCCACATTCCTCTGGAGAAACAAGGAGTGTCTTGTAAGCCTTTGTGGTTGGCTTTCTTTCCCACTCTACCTACGTTGAAAACATACTTTCTAGGTCAAGTTTTATGATTAGCTCTTTTTAAACATAGAAGTTTGTCATCTTGTGTATGTGCTGTTCTCATATCCTCTTCGAAAAAACTTTTTTAAGAGCTTGAACATAAAATGAGGAATTTATTCTTCTATTACCACTGGAGAAGGTGATTGTTAGTAGTGATTCATGATCTTCACTTGAGTAAGTAATGATACTTCACAGCTAACCAGTGCACCTTTATGTAATGTTTTTTGGAGGGAGATATCATCTTGGAGCAATGAGGTGTGTCCTAGGCTGGTAAAGAAATGACAGACTGCTTTTCTTTTCAGGAAGATACTGACCTACAGTAACTTGAAACAAGTTCCCCATATATTTAGGGGAATCCTTGTAGAGACTTTTTGGTCCCTCAAAGTAAACATTGCAAAATTACTCTAACCATGCAAGTCTCAGTTGTGTACTGTAAGAAGGCAGGATCTGGTTTTATTTGGAATTTTTGCCATTAACTCTTATTTACAGCCTGACACTTCACAAAGAGGACCCTTGATATCTTTCAAAGAGAAGCTGGTCCTTCAGTTAGACTGAGCCTATTTAGTGTTAGATGCTTGCTGAAGAGAAGCATTGTAAAGGTAAACTGTTCTCTCCCTCAAGTGTACTGCTGGTGTAATGGTTTTGTGCTTTCAGTTGTGATGTTTGTAGTCCAAAGTGCCGTATGTCTTGTTTCTTTGTTTCAAAGCAGTCGGTGGACCGGAGTGGCACTTCAGCTCACAATCTTTCCACTACATATGTGTTCACAATGAACTTGAAGTGTTCAGCCTGTATCTTTCATTCTCAGCAGTGCATGGTACAAGATTTCTGCCAGCTATCCATTACTATTTTATTTTCTTATGAATGCCCTAATGCACTAGATGGTATTTATGTGATTAATGGCCGCTATTGCTATTGATCTTTGTATAATTGTACTAAAACACAAGCTCTTAAATCACTAGCTAATCAAGGCTGGATACAGGGTTCCTATCAGCAGCTGGGATCCCAAGCTGTATTTGATTTTCTGAAATCCCATGGGAAAGTGTTAATGACAAGTGCTGCTAGTGCCAAGTGGCTGCAGTGTGGTGCTACCTGACCTTGGACATGAAGTTCTGAAATGTCTGTTTGGTGCAGTTTCCTTGTCAGGGATGGCAGTGTAGCTCCAGAACAAGACAGTAATCACTTCATCTAAATTACTTCCTGGAAAATCAGGACTGACTTGTCCAGCCTTTCTGGATGGAAGGTGAGGAAACTGCCTCAGAAGGGAAGAGATGACTGAAGGGAGTGACTGGTAGAACTGAGTAGTACCTAGCTGGGCAGTAGCCAAAACAGTCCAGGTGTTGTGCAGTATTACTATTATTAACCTGCAGGACATCAGAGCTGTTTTGGTGCAGATGGACTTAGCTGCAGACAGGCACTAGCTGGCGGCCCTGCACTTCCTGATCCATGTATGCATCCTTGCAGGTAAATCAGCCTGTCCCCACAGATACAGAATTATTACTGTTATTGCAGCTTTCTCTTCCTGCTTGACTTTGACTTTACTGTGGCATCTGAAATGCTCTTGGATAACTCCAGAACTGTGGCTTGCTTTGCCTGACCAGGAGTAGTATGATTTTTCCATCTGAAAGGAAACAGGCTGGTGAACAAAGGAACAGGAGGAGCTTGGCAGATAAGGCATGGCTCAGAACAAGTTTCTGAAAGAGACAAAGAATAAGGACTGCACCTGTAAAGTTTCCACTAGTCCATCCATCTCTTGCCCCCACAGAAAGGGTCGTGAGGTAATACGCAGCTTCTGGGGCAGATCTCTGAATTTGAACCTGGTCACCTGTTTCCATAAACCAGTCTTCACCCATACACCACCCATTTATGAAGGGTGGTGTATTGTTTCCTTAGAACTCAACCTAGCTGGCAATAGCAGACATTAAGGGATGCAGGGGAAGAGTGTGCTCTTTCCTGGATTGATCTTTTTGCCCTGCAAGATCCCAGATGCATCATCCTAGATGAAGGAAAGGGAAACAGCTGTATCTGATGCTCTTGCCTTTTCCATACATTAGTAATCCTAGTTTGAAGAATCAAACAGTGTTCACTTGTCATCTGGTATTTGCAACACCACAAACAGCTGCTGTTTCTGTGTGCAGGATCGTCATTGTTCTTTGTCTCCTTAACAGCTATGTATTCATTGGTGGTGGTGAATGCTGCTGGAAGCATCAAAATTTATTGGTTTGTTTCAACCTGCAGTTGAAGAAACATGGGCTGAATTAAATGTGTTTATGATCTGTTGGAACACTAGTTCTTTTACAAATGAATGATAATGCTTGGGAACCAGAAAACTCTTAACAGAACTTTTGTAGAATGCCCATACTTGCTCATGTGCAAGTTCTTTATAAGGGCTCCTAGAGCCTTGGTCTGAGGTGAAATTTCTCTTCAAACAGGCTAGGCCTGCCAGAAATAGGAATACAGTTTTCTTAACTGTGAGGATGTACTGAGGGTTGATGTTAGTGTACTGACAAGTGGTTTCTAAGATATGCTAGAGGCAGGAAGGAGCAGCCTTTATCTAAGGTTATGTTGCTGTTGCTTTATGAAATACTTAGGAAAGTCCCATTTTAATATATGAAGTACTTAGTCATGTGGTCTTGAAAGGAAAACTTACAGAAAAAACCAAAACCATGAACTAGCCCTGTGTTACTTGTGGTGTATTTTAAGTATTTTGCCTTGTTTAGAAGGCAGTTGGGTTCAACATAGCGTTTTTCTGTTACTTTTGGGGCTAGGCTTTCACCCACTTAAGAAACTTAATACCCAGGCGCACAATTATCTGACCTAAATGTCTGACTCTTCAAGCAGCAGCTTTGTTAACTGTGACTTATTTACAACCACACTTAGTCATCCGTATCTCACCCTACCCTCCTAGGAGCATTCTTCTGAAAGAATGGAAAGAGCAAAGTGCTTGTCTTACTCCAACTTTATATAGCTTTTACTAGAGGGTTTTCAGAGGAAGATCTGTCAGCTCTATCTTACCTGTGGTAGTGGAGTAGTTATGTAGTTATTTGTATCCCTGAATGCTGCCTCAGCCACAGGAGACCAGTCCTCCCCTGTATTTTGGGGCTGACTCAATGGTAAGCAGGCTATTAACTTGTTCATGTTCAAGAGCTGTGTTGTTCAGTTTAGGCTATTGGTGCATAATGATTTGATGTTTTTTAGCTTATTGACTTGGTTCAACCACTGTAAATCAAGCATCCCCAAAGCTTACTGGTTCAGGGGACAAACTTAGGCTTTTATTAGTGAAATCCTGCTAGGTAATGGCATAAATGTAAAATCTCAATCTGTTTCTGAAACTGTGTTCATGGTGTTAATACTGAAACAGAGTATTCAGACTTGTAGTTCTAGGCCCAAGAGCTCTTCTAATAGTTTAAAGCAGCTGATCTGTTCAGCTTTTCTTAAACAGGCTGAAAGTTTGACTGGCAAACATTGTTTTTTCCATTGTATGTTTTATTGCTGTGGAACTTCAGGAATGTGCTTTGAAATTCTTTATTCAAATTCAAATGTAAACTAATACTAGGCCGAACTTTGTCTTGCTTTATTTTTCTTTTGTGTGTAGCTGGGTACCTTTTGGTACATTACCAAGTGTCGTGTGCAAGTAAGTTGTTTTATGTTCTGTCCTGAAAATGATGACAGAAAGCCTTGTAGGTAAATTTATAAACATAAGGCAGATTGTATTATGTTTTGTATCTGTGTAGCTATAACCAAGGAATTGCTGCCTTGAAACACAGATAATGTTTTTAAAACAATTGAACTATCAGTCAGACTGACATGGTAGCTGAAATTTACTCAAGCTTTTCTAGGCAAGAGGTGCCCTGATAAGTTTTTTGTAACTGTTAACTGCATTACCAGGTTTCCCACACATTCCACTCTGGAAGAAACAAAGTCTTTAGAGAAAGAGTAGATTGATGAATTTGTGTGTTTTAAAAAATAAGAAGTGTTAGATAACAAGATGTAATGAAGCACAGAAAGTGTTTTTTAGAAAGGATGCTTACAAATTGTTCTAGACTAAATACCAAAGCCAGCCTGATACTGAAGAAATAACTAATCCTTTTCTCACGGACTTTGCAAAGCAGCTCCAAATTCCTTGTCCTTTTGCAAGAATAGTAGTGAATCTGTGCTTCCTCTTGAAGAGACAGTTCACTTCTGATGCTGGTACAAACAGCAAAACCATTTTCACTGCTAATAGATTGTTTGCTGTTAAAACTGGGGCATATAGGTGTGAGTAAGCAGAGCTGAAGATGATGACTTCTAAATTTGCATCACAGTAGTATTAACTTCTTAGATTAACTTGATGCATGAACAAATTTACAATGGGGTCTTGAGAAATAGTCTGCAAGTTATGGAAGTTTGACTTTTTGGCTTATACTGGTGTTAAACATTCAGTGTTTATAAGTGCAATCTTAGAGGTGTTATCCAGCTTGTATCATAGAACATGATAGTACTTAACAGTTGATTGTGGGTTTAACTAGAAGATGTGCTAGAATAGACAAATGAAATGGTGATCTAGATGAGTGGCACTTAAAGTGACTTTTAGACCTGGCTTGCAGTGAGTAACTTTGAATTGGCCTATGTTACCCGGGTTAGGGGAAAGTGAAAACAAGTCTTGGGTTGGGTAAATTAATGATGGTTATTGTCCCTGATAAACAACCAACTACTGACGTACTTTTTGAAGAACTGTCAGTGTTGTTCAGCACAAAAATGGATGTTATGGAGGCACTGTGTTTCTGGGTAGCTCTTAGGTATTGTCAGGACAGCCTTTCAGGGGCCTCTCTGGTCAGTAAACAATACTATTCATGGTCAAGCACAAAGCACAGCAGTCTGTCCTTGCAGCAACAAAATATGGTGTCTCTAAAATGCTAAGTCAAGGTTGTTCAGGAGATCAAAACAGGTCAGTTATCTCTCAAACTGTACTAAGCAAACTCCTGATCAGAGCTGGCAGAAGTGTAGTAAATGTTTGTGCAGTCTGCTTGCAGCCCAGGTGGTAGGAAAATTTTGGAGCTGTATTAAAGCTTTTGCTGTAAATAACTTGTTATTGCATTAAATGTTTTAATTTTCAGAATAAATATTTTGGCTTAGTATCTCACATGTTTCAGTGTCAGTACCACTGAACAAAAATAGAAGGCTTTCAAGGTGCCACTGCCCATTTTCAATTTCTTTTATACATATAATAAAGAACAAATTTCTGAATTTTCAATAGTCCCTTAAATTAAAACATCTTTAAAATTCGCTTTTTTTTTTTCTTAGCACTGTAATCTCATTTAAATGTTCCATGCTTAGGCTTGAAAGTGGTGATGGAGGGCATCCTTTGAGATTGTGACAACATATGTATGGCAGATGCAGAGCTATGAAGTTCTGTTTCAGAATTCTCTCTGTGCTGCTATTTCTTCAATCTGTCACTGTAATGAGTTTTCAGGAAGGATCAGAAGGTGGCAGGAGGAAGTGAAATTGCACACAAGCAATGAGCTTCTCTTCATGTGACAGTTTAACCCAAAAATTATTTTGTTGTCTTTCATGAACAAGTTATTTCTAAATCATCTAATACTTGAAGATGTTTTTCAGGTATTGGTTTAGGTTCTTCTTAAGTAACTCTTATACTTGATCTTAACTATAGGTTGTGCACCTCCTGTTTCTGTAATGATCAAGGAAAGGTGGGGAGCTGAGCTGAAGATCAGTGGTGATGTGCACCATGTCAAAAACACCTGCTTTTGTTAATGGGTGCTTTGTGTAGTGCACACTGATGTTTTAATTAGCAATAAGTTATCAGATCTGGACTGCAAGTGGCTTTTGGAGTAGTAGCACATAAATTCTGCAATAGCTGAGATATTCGGCAACTATTCCTTCCAGTTAATCAGTTATTGTGTTGATTAGGTACTTCCACAAATGTGTGTCTGGTATGGAGAATGTGGAGTTGCTTCTGGAGACAAGAGGTACAACTGTGCTTATGATGGGCCACCAATAGCACTACCAGAAGATGGCTATGACTTAATGCAGGTGAGCTTCTCTTGGAGGTTTGGTGCTAAAAACCCAGTTCTCCAACAGCAGAATTCTGTATTGGGTTCTTTTGGACCTTTGCTATGACGTCTCATCCTAACCTGATGAGAAAGTAGACAGATTATCTCTGATTTCTCAGGTCCAACTGGGTTAAGGTAATTTACCTCAGTTTCTTTTCAGAGGTACGAGAAGTCTCCAAAATGTGATTAGAGGCTGTCATAGACAAAGTCTTAAATATAGGATTTGTTCACTTCCTTGCATATTTTCCTCACTGGCTTGGCTACTCAGATTGCTTTTTTGAAGACTTTCCCAAAATGTGTTCCACAGTTATGCCCTCCTGATCTCTAAAGGATAAGACTAAACTATTTTCCTTCAGATGATCATTCCTGATAAAGGAAGGTGCTAACTGATACTTGTTCAAATGGAGCAAATTTGGACAAAATTAGCTGTGCCTAGTGTCAGACTGTATTTCCTTACTTTGGCTTTAGCTGCCAAAGTGAATGAAACCACAGTCAAAATAGAGTTTATATATTTCATGCACAACATGGCATATTGCCATGTTTGCCTTCTGGCATCTGATAGTTCAAAGCTTTAAAGAGTGAAATAACTACAGAGTTAAACAATGGTTAGACTGGTGACAGGAATGACTAACTGGTGACAGGAGTGACTTCATTAAATATGTAGGTGAGCTAATTGCTGTTGTGTATTGTTTCTGAAGACTTAATGTACAGTTCTTGTGTGTTACTATCAGTTATACTTGTGTTAAATGCATTTGTCTCTACTACAAACGGAACATGA
>VYZP01047784.1:0-22245 GCA_013400635.1 Hypocryptadius cinnamomeus | reverse complement strand
CATGGCAGATTCAGTCTAGATATATGTAATAGAATATAATAAAGTCATTAATTAGCCCTCCAATAAGATGGAGTCTGATGCATCATTCTTTCCTGTCATCTGGGGCGCCCTTGCTTTGATAGTTCCTCTCTTCAAGAAGGAAGATCCAGCAAATTGCAAGCCAGACAACTTCACCTCAGTACCCAAAAGGGTGATGAATCAAATCTCTCTAGAAAGAACTCACAAGCATATGAATGGCAAGAAAATTATTTTCTGTAATCACCATAGATTTGCAAAGAGGAAAATTGTGCTTAAACAACCTGACAGCCTTCACCATTTTGAAGAATGAAGGTGCGGGCTTCAAGTAAGACTTTTGACACTGTCTCCTACATCATCTCAGACAAACAGATGAAGGACTGATTGATTCAGGTAAGTGAACAGTGAGGTGGATCAAAAATTGAACTACAATACCCAGAGAGCTGTGATCAGCACAAAGTTCTGTTGGAGTCAGTCACTGGCATACCCCAGGGATCAAGACTGGGTGCTGGATTATTTAACATCTTCATTAATCATTTGGATGATTGGGCACAGTACACGCATTACAAGTTCACTTATGTTACAAAATGCAGTAACAGCTGGTAACATCAGACAGTTGAGCTGCGTCCAGAGGGACTTTTGCTGACTGAAGAAACTGGCCAACAGTATTATCCCGAAGTTTGGCAAAGGAACGTGCAAGGTCCTGTACCTCAAGAAAAATAACCCTATGCACTGCTACAGGCTAGGGACTACACAGCCAGAATTCATCTTTGCAGAGAAGGACCTGGGCATCCTGGTGGAGAATCTGAATTGAGCCAGCTGGCAAAGAAAGTTGACAGCACTCGGCTGTATTGGAGAAGGCGTTGTCAGCAGGTCTAGTGGAATGATCCTTCTCTTCCATTCAGCGCTGCTAAGACATCTGGAGTGATGCCCTGTTCTGGGTTTATGCTGTTCAAAAAAAAAAGACGTGAACATACTGGAACAAGAGAAGGTGAATGACCACAAAAATAAACAATGGAGGAGCAGATCTGACCTACAGAAAAGATTCTGAGAAAGCTGGAATTGTACTCCCTGAAGAAGACAATGCAGGAAACAAGGAAAAAATGGAGAATGTGTCTTATTCACATATATAAATACCCAAAGAGAGAAAATAAAAATTACAGAACAAGACTCTTCACCAATGAAATGACAAGAGGCAGGGAGCACAAACCAAAACACAGGAAATTTTAAACATGAATGTTTTCTTTTCCTCTTAAGGTGATCTAATGCTAGAACCGGGTCCCAGAGAGCTTGTAGAGGCACAACTGGATGCAGTGCCAAGTACTTTCCCACCACTGACACTGCTTTCAGCAAGGCAAGGAAGGTTGGGCTAGCTGACCTCCAGAGGCACCTTCCACACAGAGCACCCACCTTTGCTCCCTCCAGTTTTGTTACTAACATTTCACCAGTGCACACACTATCAGCAGAAGTTACATGCCTTTGGAAACTGCACAGGAGTTAAGAGTAAGCCTAGGTACTGCCATTTTCAGTTTTGCTGCGCAGTTCTGTTTATGTATCAGCATTTCCACTGCATATCTGCTCTACTTCCCCCTAGAGCCCCATGCAATGTTTGAACTAGGGCATACAAATTCCCTTGAAAGGGTAAAACAGCTCAAATGTTACATTACAAATGTTTGCAATGTTACAAAATAGCTTCTGAATGCTATGATTTCAAAGGACTATGAGCTGCTTTGCACATATACTCATTATTTTAGAAAAATGTGACAAAGAATTTTACTGCCAGGTGCACCTTCAAGGATGTTTAGATAGAATGCCAACACTTTGACCTAGACTAGACCACAAGATACATCACCCTTAAGTATGTTGGGGCCTCTAACCAACACAGATGGTCAGACTTTTCCTTCTCTATCAAGAAAAGGCCATTTTGTCAAAAAGAACCTCCTAAGGAAAAACTGCATCCCACAGATTTAAGCAATAACTGCTGCAGGAGAATAAAATCCTCTAAAGGAAATTTCCACCCACTAATCTACTTGCTTTTGTGGCAGGACAAACAGGATCTGTGGGATGTTCCTCATCCTAGGAAAAAGCCCTGATAGCAACCTGATAGCAATCTGGATGACAATTCTAGAGCAGAGCTGACACAATGCCCTAAGGCCAAGATGTGTCTCAGGAACACTTGCTCTATCCAACAATCCCGTTAATTTATGCCCCCAAGATGTTTAAAGAAATCATCCATCAACAGGAAAATTAGACCCCAGAAAACAATGAGAAGTGCCATTTTTACAATGCATTTTACCACCATCTCATTTGTCCACGCTATACACAGCGTGGGATAAAAAGCAGGAGGCCAACATAGCCTAAGGCAGGCAATTTACAAAAACATCCTTTAAGCAGGTATGAACAATTGCATTACATGATTTAAATTCACTCCTTAAGTCACTCTTCGATGTCTCTCAACAACAACAAAAAAAAACTTCTTTGGGGTTGGGCACAGTACAGCTATCCGTCACCTGAGGGGTAGACTGATCTTTCTTACAATACCACTACAGCAGGACACAAATTCCATGGAAATGGAAGAGGCTTACAGACTGAACGAGCAAAGGGCTGAAATAGCATGGCAGCAGCAGAGAAAGGGAGAAAAAAAATCAGAAAGGAACGTCATTACAGATATTAAATTGCACTCTGCAATGTTTACATCAGAAAATGAGAACACAGGATTAAGGTTTCTATACAAGCAGTCATTACATGCCATTTTTTTCTGCCAAATTTCAAACTTAAAAACTATAAGAAGCATCCCTAATGAAAATTAACTAGGTTTAAATTAATTTGGGAAATGAAGGCTTTATTCACAAAAGTCCTCCTAAAACCCACAAACCAGAAATTTTATCTTCAGCCATACCCTCAAAAAAAGTGATGAGCCTAGGTACCTGCATGTAATTTCTTCCCCAAGCTTTTAAAAGAGTAATTAACTGCTCTTTTTAAGAAATGGTAATGGAAGGGGAAAAAAATCCATTTGGAAGTTGCACTCATTTCAGAGATCAAAGCTGATATTTCTTCCTCCTTCCTATCATTAGGGGGTTAAACTATGCCTTTAACACAGTAAAAATTAACAAAAACACATCCTTGCACAGAAACCCAGACATCAAAGGTAAGTCTTATACTTCAAGGAGTAAGAGATACCAGGAAGCTGATCTTCAAAAGGTGGCTACTTAGACATGCATCTTTGCAGCCTCCCTTCAGTCCTCAAGGGATTCAGTCTACTTTGCTTTTGGACATCAGCAAAAGGCCAGCGATCTATCAAGCACCCCTTGGGTCACTCTACACAAACCAGCAGCACCTTGCACTGACAAATGGGACCAGTGTCAAGCTTTGCCCTCAGCTTATCATAATAGTGAATGATGATTTGACCTTGCCTGCTTTATATCTTCATGGGACCTATTTAGCATTTAAACACTCTGAGGCAAGACTTATCTTTTCTTGAAGGTTTGGATTTGTTTGTCTTAATCAGCACAATAGTACAGTGTCAAAATAATATAAACAACAGATTAACTTGATGCAAAGGGTTAGCTCAGTCTTGCTGTGGTGAAGAGCCAGCCAAGGGAACAAAAAGTAATGACTTCAATTTAATAGTCTATGGAATTAACTTATGCACAATTTACAATACACAAACCTTGTTAATATGACAGCCAGTCTTCTTCAGGTCATTACGAAATCTTCTCTGCAGGAAAACTATATACCTCAAGAAGTTGTGTGCTCTTTCTTGAAAAGAACGCACAGCCAACATCTGCAAAATAAAGTTCTCTAACTTTTAGCTGAACGCATCTTTTTATTCCTCACTTGACCTTGTAGTAAGATACCAAAAATGGATTGGCTTTGTATCTTGACAGCTACAAGCATGTAGAAAATATGTACCAGAGACATTTTTTTCGTGAAGACAGGAAGTGATATTATAAAAATTTGTGTGATCCATGAATCAGGTGATTTACCTCTTTTACAGGTTCTTCATCCAGGGTAGCATCTTCCACTACAGTCTAGTAAACAGAGAGGAGAAAAGAGAAGAAAAATCCTGTAAATATATGCTACCAAGAAAGACAATTTTAAGCCAAGATCTAGTAAATTTAGTTTTAGGCAGTTAAGTTGCTTTCAATTTATCCTACTGTAACAAGCTTGTTCAATTCTTCACACTTTGAACAGGTAAATTAACCTTTGAATCCATAGGGACCTGTTCTCTCCAAGATATACAAAATGTTAAGAGAAGAAAGCACAAAAAAAGAACTATGGAAATTTCCGATGAACAGTTGAAGTCACACTTGTCACAGAATCGATAAAGAACAAAAGATTATTACTGAAAAGAACTAAAGAAATGGAACATAATTTCTTGCCGGGAAGAGAGAATATGTATGTATATATAGGAGCAAATTTTCTAAACACTCAGCTTCCATTTAAATGCTATGCTTACCTAAAATCATTAAGTGATGAACCCTTTGGAAAACAGGTAGAAAGATTACAGAGCTTGATCACACAACACTTTCTCAGGAAAAATATTCCCAAGGCTGTAATTCACTATCCTATCCATCCAGCTTGAGTGGGATCAATAGCTTTGCCTACTCTCAAAAAAATTCTAGAACAGCAAATATCCCAATTTTCTTGCTTACTTGTCAAACACAATTAATGACTTCCTGAGTCAACAGGTGAAAGGAGCAGTATTTCACTCTAATCTTCCTTTACACAAACATAATATAGAACAAGCCCTTGATGCACTCTTCCTTATCAAGTGATTGATTTACTATAAAAGCTGTCTTTAATATCTGCAAGTCATTCACCTGAGTCATGCACAGGCACTCATAAATGTCTCTGTTTTAAAAGGGTTTTTGGCATTAAGGAAGGGAGGGAGAAAGAGGTCCATATGCATCAAAGAATTAAACTGTCTCCCTCCTTGTCTACTAACTGTGAAAAGCTTCAGTGAAAAAGAACAACTTGCAGACAATCATGAAAACATTTTATCCCACACAGATTCAGAGACCATGACAGTTCTCTTGAATCAGTACGATCACTAGTGTTTAAGCTGCATTCAGCTCATTAAAGCATAAATGCTTCTGCTGTTTGAAAATGTCTCCATGGACAAGAGCCCACAAGAGATGAAATTCATTTCCATGTGCTTTTACTAGATTTGAGCAAACAATACTTTAGCAATTCTATCTACAGCATGATCTAAAATGGTCCAAAGTTATAGCATATCTTTATTGTGTTTAGAGACAGCAGTAAATAGAGCCAATAAATGGTGTTTTATCTGTTGTTCCTATCTAAACTGCAGGAGTTTATGCCTTCAATTCTTTAATCCTCAACTTTTTGTAAGTGAAATCTCAGGAAGTGACAGAACAGTATAGCTCAGCAATCCTGTTCTTTCAAGCAGGAAAGGAAAAAAAAACCACCACCAAAACCTACAAACCCACACAACTAATTAACTGTAATTGCAATGGGTCAATTATCCTTGGTAAGGAGATCCACATAATTTCTTCTGAAAGAAAGGTCTGAGTAGATCTCTACAGCAGAAGAGGTAGCAATACAGTGACACTGTTCCAGCTGATGTATATTGGGCTTTAGTGCAGGATTTACCCTGTGATCTCGGGGAGATTTTCCCAGAAACTGACAACAGAAAAAGCAATGACTGAAGTGCTTTCTGTCTGGGCCAGAAAGAAAAACACTGAGCACACACAAAAAACAAACTGATTTTAGAAAGGAGGGAAGAAGGAAGAAAAAAACCAGGCATGTATATGCACTTTGAATACCAGTCAACAGAAAGGTAGACTTGGGAAGGAAGCACCATTTCTACGATGTTCAGCAGAAAACTGTTCACATAAATACACCTGTACAAGTCTTCTCATTATGAAAGTGATTTAACAAGGTGCCAGCTGACTTCTAAAACAAAATGAGGAATGATTCAGTTTCCCAGCTATAACCTTTTTATTAGCCCTTGGATTCCTTGCATCCCACAAAGTGGAACAAGTGACAGTATTCAGAAGTGAATTACATGATTTAAAACTTTGCAAGCCCCCCACAGCTTGTTTTTAACCTAGGGACTCCAGAATGATCTGTGCTGGTATAATACATCACATTATCACTTCTGCTGTATTGTTTACATGTACAAACTAACACCTTGGATGAAACCTTTCCTGCAGTTCAGCAACTCCTTTTGAGCCAAGTGTTCTGTGTTCTCCATAACAAGTCTGGCTCAGTTACACTCCCATCTTTTCTTCTCACCAAATCACTTTTACAGTATTTCAATCAAACAATGGGATGGGGGGGGTTAAAAAATAAACACCAACCCCCACCTCCCACCCCCCCCAAGTTTCATCCATCTATTTCTACCACCTGTCTGTTACAAATGTACATCCTGTGCTACAAACAATTCACCTGAAATATTCTGGGGTTTTTGCACTGCTCAACAGCCCAAGAAATACTCAGCAACCTACCTTGCCCCGTTACAGTACAAAAACCATAAAATCATAGAATAACCCAAGCTGGGAGGTACCCACAAGGATTACAGAGCTCAGCTCCTGCCCAGGACATCCCCAAGAATCACACCATGTGACTGAAAGCACTGTCCAAACACTTCGTGAACTTGAATGATGCCTTTCTTGACACAAGATAACCCCAGATTGAAGGTAATAAAAACACTGCAAGACAAATGGTCAGCACACGCAACACAGCAGCCAGCTAATTATCACAGCATCGGGTTTCCAGTACGATCCGGAAAGCACAGTCTTACGCTAAGAGGTAATGGGCACATGGGTAACCAGAACCCAAGTGAGTTCCACGGACCTATCCGTGCCTCAAATTACAGATCACATACTTTATGCTTAAATGTGAGACTGAGTCCGACTCAGCCCGCTTTGTGGGTTTTCCTTCTGTTGTACGCGCTCTTTCCTTTCCAGGTACCCCAGTGCTACGGGCTGGGCAGCCCGAGCCCGGTGCCGAGCGGGCGGACAGGACGGAACATCCCTCACTGCTCCGCGGCTGCCGCTCCAAACCGCTCCGCCTGTGAGGCAACAGGTTCCCGAGCCTCGCCTGGCTCCCCGCCCTCAGCAGCGACCAGAGCGGGCGAGAGATGCTCACCACACCCTATTTCGTGAGGTTTGGGGCACCACCGAGGTGCCTCCCCCAGCAGGAAAGGAGGCCCGAAAGCACCGCCGCAGCCGCACGCCCCTGCTGCCGCTCACCTCCGTGCCTTTCCATAGCTCCAGCAAGTGGGCGATCGGCATGCTGCGCGATTCCTTCCTGAGACGGGATCAAGCAGAAGGAGAGCGCGTCGGCCGCCGGCGAGAGCGGAGAAAGGAAGGTGTCGGGGGGACGGGACCGGGACCCTCCACCCACCCTCTCCGCAAAATGGCTCCGCGCTGCCCCCAGGGGAGCCGCAGGCGGGGCGCGGGCGCTCCGCAGGCGCAGGACAAGGCAGCGGCCGCCGCTCCGCAGCCGTCCACGGACCTTCGCCGCCCCGTCCCGTCCCTCTCGGCCGCCGCGACCGCCTTGGCTCGCTTTTAAGCTGGGGGGAAAGTTGCTGCGGAGGATGCTGCGGTGGCGGCGGGCGCTGCTATGGCAACGGCAGCACGGCCCCCCCGCCGGCCCGGCCCCGCCCGCAGCGCCCCAGGGACCGGCGGGGCCGGGGGCAAGAGCGGCGCCGCGGCCGAATTGGGGCTGGAGTGGCAACAGGAAGATTAGTCCGTTTATAACCACTATGTAGAACGTTGGAATCGTGAAAGAGTGTGCAGCTAACAGAAGGATATCTCGGGTTTACAAAGCCCAGTATTATTCCAGTTTTAAGAATTAACTATCACTTCCTTTACTATTTTATCTCTATACTACGAAGCCTGTAGTAAAGTCTGTTTATTCACATGCCCTTTCCTTCTCCTTCAGATCTCATAAGCTATTACAACCTTACTAAGCATGACAACGTACCACATGTGACCTGCCAGAGACCGTGGTTTATGCAGATATTGATTTCAATTCTCCTCAAATTTAGGACAAAACATGCATTTTAACTTGTTTGGGCAACTTCATCAGGAACCAAAAGGTTTTAGTGTTAAATAAATCACTGCTCTTCAAAGAGCCATTTTGGAATGAAGAATCAATATGCAGAGTGCATGCATTTTTTTCTGTTTCATGCTCAAAATGCCATTGTTTGCTTCCATATAAGCAGAGCTGTACAAATTCAACACGAGCATTCATTAACAACAAAAATTCTACTAGTCTACAAGGAACATTTGAGAAGTGTTCCTTCTCCAGTCCCCATGAGCCCAAATGCTAAGCATGGTTAGGAAAATCAAATTCACCAACCACAATAAAGAAAAAAACATTAGTCCTCAACCAGAGCTACAAACGGAGCCATGCATTCAGATACTGCGGCGAGAACTCAGTCTTTTAATTGTGTTAGAATATGAACACTTTTCTTGACGTCTGTGACAACACTTCAGTAACAACTTGTAACACCAGTTATGCAGTTTCATCTGCTTTACAGTTTGAGCAATTAAATATCTAGATTACTGCCTTTACTCCCTGCTCACCAAAAAAGTGTAGTGGGAGTGATATTAATCACATAACAGACACAGGTCAGAAGCTGCAGTATCTGGCTGTAACACACTCCCTGGCTCTTGTGTCCTGTCCCTGTTTCTTCCCCAGCAACACATGAGTTCCTACCTTTAACTTGACGTACAGGCACTCCCAAACAGCCTCGTGGTGCCAGCAACTGTGAGGCTAAAGCCAGGACCAAACATAACAAATTCAGAGCACAAACCCCACTTGTTTTACAAAACCCAGGGACCTTTATCAACCAGACATATCAACCCCGAGAAGATTGTATGTGGTTACATCACATTCCATCTTGATATTTAAAAAATGTTAAATTCCAATTTACAGGACTGTATTTTAACCTTTGAGATACAGATCTTGGATGCTACAGGCTGAGAGCAAGAGCAAAGAGTTTATGACAGCAGGGAACTGGGGAGGTCCAGGTAATCCCAGGGGAGGCAAATCCAGGGTTTGGGGTCATCATGCTGTAGTCAAGTAAAAAATGTGTGCATGCAGATCTAATGTTTTTATAACTTTTCAATGAACTTCACTTAATTCTGGAGACATACAGTTACCTGCTTCCTTAACTATTAATCTGTTATCAAATTGGGACATCAAAACTCACAAGTTTATTTCCAGACCAGTTTGTTCAGTCTAAACATGCATAAAATAATAGCAGGGAAAAACAAGTGATAAGAACTTGTTATTGCTTTGACATACGTTCTTCTGTTATAAGCACAACACACATACTGTGCAGTAGACTGCCTGCACTCTTCCAGCACCGAGATGACTTGGACCCAAATTATATATTCAAAAATAATTAAACTAGCCAAAGCATGTATTCCATACTTCATTTCTTATCCCTGCCTAACAAAGTGCAGAGGTTTTTAACCTCAGCTTAAACAAAAATGTGGGTTCGTGTAATTTTCCCCTGGCCTGTATTTTGCAGCATCACAAAGCCAGGAGTAACCCACTTCCAAAAATACCTCATTAGGAGCACAATAAAGAAACAGAAGGGAAGAGAGGGATGGAACATAGAGGCAAAAAAAAAAAAAAAAACCAAACCAAAAAAACAAAACCACACAAAAAACCAGACAGAAATTCAAAGAAAATGGTCTCCAAGGACACAGAAGAAGTCTGATCAGAGCAAGAAGTAGTTACAGATTTTTTTCCTAAGAAAAAATGCTAGTTAACTGTTGATAGTTTTTTGCAGGACAATGGACATGTACAACGTGTGCACAATCCAGCCTTCATAGAAACTGAGTAAGGTCATCATGTCCTTGAAGGACATGAAAGGAGAAGAACACGAAAGGAGAAGAACACGGTCAAAAGCAGACAGTTCAGGATGCAAAGGCAGGCAAGAAAAACCGCAGCGAGACGCCTGAAGAGGGAAGATTAACTAAAATTAACTGATATATTAAAATGCATGCGTAAAAGGATTTAACCAATCATGTATTAGCTTGAGGCTTGGACAATAGAAAACAGTATAAATATGTCTTGCTTTTTGTAAGAAATCGGCTTCACTTGATCATGGCATGATGTCCCGTTAATGATCCTCCGCAATAGTTAACTAGTGTATTTGTGGGGTGCCCCAATGAAAGAAGGAATGATGAATCTGACTCCATGTTCTCAGAAGGCTAATTTATTATTTTATGATACTATATTATATTAAAGAATACTATATTAAACTATACTAAAGAATACAGAAAGGATACTTATAGAATGCTAAAGAGATAATAAATGAAAACTCATTACGCTTTCCAGAGTCCCGACACAGCTTCACCCTGATTGGCCAATAAGTCAAAACAATTCACATCAGAAACCCAATGAAACAATCACCTGTTGGTAAATAATCTCCAACCACATTCCAAAGGAGCAAAACACAGGAGAAGCAAATGAGATAAAATTGATTTCCTTTTTCTCTGAGGCTTCTCAGCTTCCCAGGAGAAAAATCCTGGGCAAAGGGATTTTTCAGAAAATATGAATGTCAGTTAACCACACTGAAAATTTAGCAGAATTAATATTTGCAGATATGCTAGCTAGGCTGAAAATTGCAAGGAGATTAGTTCAACTTGCATCAAGAGAATAAAAGCATTTTTATTTCCTATGTAAAGAAGCACTGGACTACTTGCATGGTGATTTTTCATCTTTTTTTACCTGTCTCCTGAGTTAGTAGCTAATGATTGCTGCCAGATGCAGAGCAGGAGATTAGACACATCAATATCTTACTGGGTTACAGTAATTCCTACACTACCAGAAGATACACAAGTACAGAAGAAAATTTCTTAAGAGCATTGTGTACAAATCACATTAAGATACTTTAATAACTTACATGTCTGCTGCTTTGTGGAAAATGAAAGGACTATTTCTCCATTTGATGCACAAAACGGAAGAAGCACAGAGAAATATTATTCTCTTCCACTAGCTCAACACACTTCCAAGTTCATGACTTCAGTGTTCAGCTGAATGGAATCACCTCATGCCAGAACACATGCATTCATCTGCATGCAGCTTGAGCCCAAAGCTCACTCAAAGTTTGAGCTAGATAACTTTCTGCCTGTCCGACAACCAAAAGAGATACTATCTGATGCAGAAGTCAGCAAAAAATCCTCTCTCCTTCAAAGGCGTTCCCACCATCCCCCTCTGCATTTAAAGATGTTTTTGCCATAGCACAAACATCACCTACTATTAGGCTAGCTGCACTGCCAAACCAGCATCACTTGTCCAACTTTTTGGGTTTTTTCCCCCTTCTCTAAATTTCAATCAAGTTTTTACTCAATTGAAAACTCCTTTCCTGCGCATAACTTTTTGGGACAAGACTGAGCACTTGCCTATCTGCTCATCTGCAGCATTGCACAAGAAAAATTTAAGCCTCATTTTCAGTAACTCCCAGGCAAACAAGACCTACATGGAACATTTTCTTAAAGGATGGAATCCCCCAAATGCCACTGCTGAAAAGAGATCAGGTCTCTGAAGTGTCAGTAGCATCAGTAAAAGTGTGAGGAAAAAAACTGCCAAGAGCAAAGTAGTAACACTCCATTGTCCCTTTCACACGCGGCACTAGAGAGCATACATAGAGTGCATTACTTGCCTGATGCCATTTTTGGCTACTAAAGGACTCCTGGAACCTTGAATGCTCAACTACAAGAGACCCAGCCACAGATCATCCCCTAACCTCCAAAGAAATCAGACCACTACAATGTGTGCTGAAAGGTCACTTAAGAGAAGAACAAAATCAGAGTAGAGCACTAGCAGCATTTCCTGCAGATTAATCCAGTTTCCCAAGGCACAAAAAAGGTATCTCTTTGGTCCTTTCCAATGGCTCCTGCTACATACTATAGCCAAAAAAGGATGGATCTGGGGCAGAAAGAACTCTGTCATGCAGCACATGAACATATTTCAAGCAAGTATTCCTCTTGTAGCCTCTTTATTCTGTTGCATATTTGTACCTATGAAATAAGCACATGGAGAAGAATGCTTAATTTCCCTTCCTGTGAAAAAAATCCTTCTATTGTCATATAAAAAGACCAAGGCATGTTGAAAGAATACTTCAAAATACCTCACTTGACTGTAAATGGTTGGCATAAACTGGAGGAAATCACTCTAGAAGTCCTGCTGATAGAGACCCTTCAGCTAAAGGATTTGGCACCTCATGATGAAGAAAATACTGCTGACCACACACAGTGGCAGAAGGTGACACACACAGACCACGCACAAGCAGAACCTCAGCAGCAAAAGGAGAGGCCTGAGCACATCCCAGTGATGGTGTTAGATCCACACAGACCACTGTGATCATGTATATCTATCATGATCATATATCCATCAGCTGCTGCTCTAGTTGACCATAAAATGCAGTCTTATGGCAGGGAAGTAGAAAGCATGGTCTTTGAGGCTCATATGGAACTTTCACTGCACCATCCCAAACGTGAATGAAAAATGCTGGGCATGACTAGTTTCCTATAATCTGCATAGTCATACTTGTATTAGACAGATGAAATCTGTGACAAATGGGTAAGTGTCAAATTTTAGAAGTAACTAGTAAAGGTAGGGCAGGTTTTAAACAGGATCTATACATCATTCTTTGATGAAGGGAAGTCTAACTTGCCTATATTTTTTTTTGGTTTTATACTAAAGTTACCAAAAGCTACACTTTCTGGTTGAAAGCAAATAAACAAAATCCCTCACACTACTTTTTCTTTGTGAGAACAGGTGTTTAAATGCTTTAAGCTCATTCCTAAACAAAATGAATACATTTCTCCTCAGCTTATTTGTTCAGTGCCTCAGCATTAAGTACTTCAAGCTCAGCATTTGGATAGCCTACCATCATTTGTGCAGAACCTGAGAGAAACACAAAACAGTATCTACACCTGCTAATTGTGCCACACAGAGGGGAAATAGTGTTTACTACAATAGGAGGAGGCATCCATAGTGCTGCTAAAACAATTTACTGTTTAGTTGTGAAGTACATGCCTAAGAAGCACAAGATGAAAGAGTGGCAGATAAGGCATTCAGTATCAAAGCAGTTTGCATCTGCCCCCTGCAAAGCTCATAACTTAACATTTTCAAATTAAAATCATGTCTGCTGAGTCCCCTGAAATAAAAAATGCTCAAAACTGGAGAGAAAGTCAGCTTAATTCCTAACCTTTGCAATGGTTATGAATTGCATTCCTTCACCATTTGTATTTAATGAGAAGGTCTAGACTGAACATTAAAATCAATATGCTTAGAGAGCAACAAGAATAATTAGACTCCTTCAGTTTAAAGGGGGCAACAGACAGCTATTACAAGCCAGCCTGGTGCCTCTGCCAAACAGGGATGAGGGCTATTAGGAGCTGTAGAAAAACAACCACTTTTCACATTTATTAGTTATGTGCATTAAGGCTGCAGCTACTTAGCACATCCTACATTAATCAGTTCTTAATATTACTGAATAGTTAAATACCAGAAGAATTGGAAAACAGAAAACCTAGTTCAGATATCTGCAGCAGATCAGCCTCCTTCAGTACAGACATGGTTTCGCTGATGCCCCCAGCAGGGATAATTGGCTAGAACACCAGAGCCCCCACTGTATTCCTGCACTGACCCATCAGTTTTGTTGAGGTATAATATTGGGTCTGGCTTCAATAGCCTGGGTGCCTTGGGGCTGATGAGCCAGGGCAGAATACTGAAAGCAGCACCAAGTGGCATCACATGGCATTAGCCAAGCTCCACAATCCACTTGAGTGCCACCTACACTAACCAGGTGGTGACTGTTTTTTCCACAAGACATTTGGGGACCTGCATCATGTTTGCATTGCAAGCCTGCACAGCTACAAAACCTGCACTGATTTGCTGACAGTTTGGCCAAAATCCAACGCCTGTTAGTCTCCTTACCATGCAAGGCATTTTCCACTCTCAGAGCTAAGTTGACAAACACAGGGTAGCCTTACCTGCTACATCCTGTACCTAATTTTTAAAAAATTGAAAGAATTCCTGTGGCAAAGATGCTGACCCTCAGAAACATTTACTCAAGTAATGTTCCACACAGCAATTCCTTGTGCAAACTTCTGGGATATTTTTCATTAAAGCTGTAATTCCCCATAACACACTAGTAAACACTAGTTAAAGATGTTCAACAAACATAAGCTGTAGCAAAAGCTTTCCTGCTACACAAGATTACACTGAGTTTTATGACTTCATGTTTTCATCTTACAAGCACAGAAGAGACTGTTTTCCCCAAAATGCACTGTATATAGCTCTTCAAGGAGGAGCTCACATGCCCTAGAGCAGAGATTTCCAAGGACACATTCCCTTTTCTGCCAGTTCCTACTGCAGCAGCAGTACCTTGGCTGAACAAAGAGGCTTCCACTTGCCTGCTGCACACAGCCACTTCTGTCAGAGGTTGGAGAGCTGAACACAAACAGCTCCAGCCAGGCTGGATCAAGGCCTCTCAGCAGCTGCAGCACAGCTTGAACACTTAGCACAGCCAAAATGAGGGGATGGGAAAGGAAAAGGACAGTCACATTGCCCTCAACTCAGGGCCACAAAAACTGATTTGGAAGCAATACAGCAATTCAGGATGATGGGGGAGAACATTTGACACTTCACTTTACCTGCTGCATTCACTGCATCCAGAGATAATACCATCCCAATGTGTGGCAGACAGCTACAGAAGCTGAGCTGGGTAGCACCACCAACCTCTTGGCCCTGGTACAGTGGAAGCCATGGGGGAGACAAGCTCAATGCAAGAACAAAAGTGAAGTCATGTCTGGTCACTCTGACCACTCCGATGAGAGAAGATGGAACAGGGACATTGCTGGCACGAAAGAATGTAACAGGGCCTTGATAACCAAAAAGATTTTGTTACTAAGGGAACAGGGCAAAGGAGTCCCAGTGGAAAATTTTGTGTGGAAGTTAGAGGACTAAAAATACTGGTGACTAGTGTAATAAACTGGCTTTGCTTGCACAGCATGGTCTGTGTCTCTCAATCCCCGCACCAATGTACCCTTCTTGCCTCCCCAAAAAACCAAGGAAAAACTCTTCCCTGTCACCTCAATGCCATAGGAGTGGGGCACACAGCAAAAAGGTGGTAGCTGGAACCTAGTCTCTCCAACTGCTTAAACACTTCCTCACTAAAAGGAGCAAGAACAGCTTTGGTNAATATATATAATAATATAATAAACCAGCCTTCAGAAACATGGAGTCAAGATTCTACGTCTCTCCCATGTCCTCGTCCCCTGTGAACCCCTCGGGTCCACCGCAACAGTTATATTTAGAAGTTCAAGCAAATTGTCAACTTAAATACAGGAACTTTTTTTTTTATAAAACTTCCTAAATTAAAAAAAAAGTTAGATCTAAAAACTTACTTCCATAGTTTTCCTTCTGTAACAGATGAGGAATCATTGTGATAGCAGAGACATTGAGATTGCCTAAAAATACAAAGAGAGGACTTTAAGCAATATTTTAAGCATAATTCAGTAAGAGTAAAATTAATGTGATGTAAGATTGCACGTCATAGAAAGTCTCACAGTAAGCTACCCAATAGCTGTGACACAGACACTTCAGGTGACTGAGGACAAAGCTACTAGTTCATTTGTGGGCAGACTTCCAGATTAGATCCTGCTAAAGATCTGCTTAAACACATGGAATAACTGAATTATAGCCTTCCTAAAAGAAGAGCTTTTTTCCCCAAATATTGAATGAAAAATGAAATGTGAATGAAAAGTGTCAAGAAAATTGAGTTATTTCAGTATGCCTACTCAGACAAAAGATTCTCATCAAACCTGTACATAGACATGAGATTTTCAGCAACTGCAAAGATACTTGAAGAAAAAATGGAGCAACAAAACATCTGCATTAATAAGATTCTCACAGAGTCTGAGGAAGTCACAACCTTGAAGAGAGGAAAGGATCAGAATATTTAAAATTAATTTTGAAAGCTTGTTCATGCTGTGAGGTTTTCACTCAGTAAACCATGACCTCACACACTAAGAACAGGAGTGAATGCAGCACCAACTGAAGCTGACACAGTACAGGTTCATAAATTTTTCTTTAAGGGATCGAACCTACAGTCTGGAAAGCAACAAAGCCTATTCAACATAAACAGCACTCATCCTCCATTATTACAGGAGCTTTCCAGCATCGAGTGTCTTTAGTATCAAAGGGAATTATTACCTCTCAAACACAACATTCAAATCAATAAAGACTTCAGAAAGCATACACACAAATTAGATCAGAAATCAAGGATTTCTAATCCAAAACTAAATAGTCAGTATGATTTCTTCCCCTTCAATCAGTTCGCATTTGTCTTTTTAAAGATGACTTCAGCTTGAAGGTGCAATGGACTCTGCAGGTGCTTTATATCCACTTCTGGTAAAAAACAAATCATACCCCAAACTGAGTTAATTTCTCCTGTGTTTTGAATTTTAAGCAGACAGAAGTAACAGCTTTTTAGTTTGCTATTTTAAGCATGTGACATGCTGTATTTTCATTACTTTTCCCAAATGAATACCACAATAACTGCTTATTTTTATAGACAAGTATGAGATAACTGAGATTCAGATTTGAATATCTGAGCTCAAGAAATGAAGTATATTATGGGTGATGATTAAAGGTTTTTTGTTTCTAGCCCAACCAGCATCCATCAACTGTGAATTTCTGGAAAGAATTCCTCCTCATCATGCCAGTTGCCATTAGGAAGGACAGAGGGGAGAGCTGGGGACAGAAAGCGATAGACCACAGCTAAAATCCTGTAATGCTGTGAGACTGAACAGAGAGCCAGGCTACACAGCACAGCTGTATACCACCCCCACATAACTCACATTTCATATCCCTTTCAGGAAGATTTTTAAAAGGCAAAAAAAAGCAGCTTGATGGGAAAGTTAAAATCAAGCTGCACAAGGGACCAAACCATTTAACAGTTCCAGTGCCCACTAGCAGAGAGATGCCAGATGTAACATAGCAACTCTTTCGAAAATAGACATTAGAGGTCAAGCTAGTGCTTTCCACAGCAGTATCACTGAGATGAGTTACACACACAACCCAGAATTCCCACATACTGGCAAGGCAGAAACACACAAGGTTGGGATGGGGTGTCCACAGGTGAGCCTGTTCTGCCACACAGCCAGGCTCCCACCACACAAGGCACAGCAGGAAAGCCCAGACAGAAACAACAAGTCTGCCTATACGCTTTCCATAACACTTACCACTTTTCAAGAAGAATAAGTCAGGAAGGTATGTGCTAGCAGCCTATCTCTAGGTGCCCTTCTTCCCCCTCCTAAGAAGCAGTAAGGAAATAGTGCTACTCAAAGCCATCTTCCCACCTTCACAGGTCAAGGTGCAGCAGTACCATAGCCCCAGGAGCCCTTAGGGATGGTGTACTCTCACATGCACTATCCAGAAAATGTTGCTTCTCCAGAGTACAGCAACATCAGCACAGACTGCAGAAAGCCTCACAGCCACAAAGGCAGAGAAGGCTTTTGTAAACTCAGCCTGCACTAATTTCAAGTCCCTCCTTCATGTAGCAAAGATCACCTGGGTGAGGGCCACCTGGAGGAGAGCCACCTGCTCCTAGGCTCCAGTGGGAATGAAAAGTGCTCCTGTTAATGCTGGGAGCACTTTGTAGGAAGTACTAGCAAGAAGGGAGCAGTTGCTACTCTTGACCTCTTGTTCTGGGTCAGTCACACATCCTGCCCTGAGTAAGGGCAGAGAGTATTTGTAGTGGAGGAAATGCAGAGAGCCCTGTGGTCTCTCATCTGACCCATGGGGCTGTCAGTCAGATCAGCACTGGCTGACTGATATTTTGATTCAGATGCATATTAAATTGTAGTAACTTACTCACAGTGGGTTTTTTGTTGCTAGCAAGAATGATTGAGAGAAAGGGTACAACAAAATAAATCTCAGCTAGTAAAAACCCTTGATGTTTTAAGATATAGATTTCCTGGGTCTTCTTTTATCATCCATTTGCTATCTTTCCATCAAGAGAGTTTGAAAAGCTCTGGAACAAGTATAGTATATTGTTTTGTTCCAAAAGTGATGTTTTTCTTGTCTGTAAATAAAATTAAGCCTGAAGTAGAATTTTGCATTTCACTTATATTTGATGTTCCCTTATATGTTATGATTTCTGTGTTCTGCTTCAAGAACTGTTATATGTCCCTAGCTTGCTTTTGTGTTTCTCAAAAGCATTTAATGCCCAATTTATGAAGCAAAGCATGAAAAGCAAAAGCTTGCCAAACTTGGTGTATGAGTACTAATCAATAAAAGCTTATTTGTATTAGGAAAAAAAAAAAGCAGTTGTTCTGCAAGAATAGCAGGATTTATTATCATGAGTTACTTTTAAAGCAGCTTCCAAAGAAGTTTCAAGGCCTCACACACAGGTGGCAAAATGAGCCTGACCACCAGCTGACCAAAGACTTTAAAAGGGACAAAAATCAAACCAGGGTTGCAGCCGTTCCACAGCAGTACTCAACCAGAGAGTGCAGAGCAATGGTGACCAGAGGTAAACTGGTCTTAGATTGTGCAAATGAGGCACAATTTTCCTTGGAAAGAGAATTCTGCAAGAGCAGTCATGCTGCTAGTTTTCAAGACAAAGTTTCCGTGGCCTCATTAGAGCCTTTCAAACAGACATACGGGGCTCTTGGCTCCTGTTACCCACTAGACCTGCAATTTGCTTTTCAAACTTTAGCAGCTTTGTATAAGACTGAGGTAGCAGCAGAAAGAATAATAGCAACATGTTCAAGTTTTGCTGGATTGCACAGTCTCTCAAGTCAATTCAAATCTGGAACAGGGTGGTAAAAGTCCCTCACAACATTTTCATCTATATTCAATAAGCAATAAAACAAAATAGAAGGGATAATTCCTCCCTCATTTCCCAACTTCACTTAACATATCAATACTCATGTTATTCTCTCAGAGGTCTAGAAATTTCCCCACTCTCTAGCTTTGTTATGCCTATCTGGGTCTTCAATGTTCAGTTAACTCCTACACAGAATGATTGCCTTCAGCTGATTTTTGGAGGCTGAAGTTGGGAATTAACCCTGAATGTTCATCTGTTCAGCTAACCTGGACCAGCCCATGAGTGCCACTGGTAAAGACTTTTAGGACCTTTATAATTCTGACAAAAGTCCTGTGCACCTCCTTGCTGGAACTCCATATTCAATCAACTCTTCTCCACAGGGAATATCCCTTTGCCTTATCCTACAACAGACTGAGCTGATCTCTTTGGGATACAGCCTTTGACTGGAGTGAGCTCCAACTTTCTGCCTCTATGGGCTGTGCACATCGAACTGGCACCTCAAAAGACACCTCACCAACCTGCTGTCACCCTCGTGCTTCCCAGGTGGCTGCCAGGTGTGGGCTGTCTGATACCTTGTGTGCACAGCGCCCAGGCCATGCAGCCCATTGCTGTGGAAATTTTCAATAAATGCATTGAATTTCTTTCCATCCTCTCAACTAGAAAGCATTTAAAAGTTTTTTTTCTGGAGGCAGTTATCAAGGTCAGTGAAAAGGAACTGGATTCTAAATTATTTGCATAGCAGAATGATATCCATTGTAAGATTAAAACAAACAAACAAACAAGCCAACAAGTACACAGGAAGACATAGAAATAGTGTTCACCTATAACAAAATAATTACAAAATAATGAGTATCCAGATTAAATGGCATGTACTTCTTACTATATCTACAGAGCTTACCCCCAGTATTTTTCTACCCCATACTGTATTATTTTATATTAAAATTTTTTCTAGGAAGCAAACAGACAGAAGTGCATTGCAGAATTTGCATTTCCTTTTCAGTGCTGAAGATTCACTGCCACCTTTTTGCCCTGGAGACTCTTTAACCCATACTTCTCACTCTCCACACCATGTGTCCTTAATTGTTATTTTCTGGATGAAGAATCACCTCAGTCCTGCTGAAAAGCTGCCTAGCCTTTCATAAACCATCTGGAATTTCACCAAGATGAAGAGAAGAGGCAATTAATGACTGTGTGTAGTGTCTAAAAAGTTCAGCAGATGGATAGGAATCCCAAGACCCAGTCCTGTCAGCAGATTGCTGATTTGTGTAAAGGGAAAGAGCAATACAAACAGTTGATGCAATCCAAACCAGACTGTTCTGTCAGGTGAGGGGCTTTCATGAGTGGTGGGAAATGTGAATCCTCTTGGGCAAAAAATGGATCTAAATAAAGGATCCCTACATTCCAAGTGAGTGTTTAACCCCTTAACTAAAATACAAAGTGTCACCTCTTCAGGGATTTTTTTTAGTATTTGTATTTTTTAGTGTTTTTTAGTATTTGCTTATTTGCATAATTTCATTATACGCAAATTTCTAAGAGTATTTGTACTTTTTAAAAGCCATTGGGATCCTATAGCTTTCACTCGACATTAGCTGGAGTATTTTCCCACATCTCTGCATCAAAGGTGTTACTCTGTCTCACATCTTCAGATTTCTTACCAAAGTTGTCACAATTTAAATGTCAGTTTAACAGCCCTATGTAATATCACAGAACAGTAGCACACATTATTACATAACAGTGAAAGCCAGTTTAGATCCCATCTCTCTTGGCTTTGAAAATGAGCTTTAAGTCCAAGACCATTAGGATCAGAGTATATTACAACTAGAAGGTTGTAAAATGAGGTTAACCACCAGAAGTAGATAGGAACTTCTGTCAAGTAAAGAAGGACTCTTCAATCCACCATTCAATCCCAATCAAGTGAAACTGCTGTGTAAATCATTGTAATCCAGTCTGAAATCTATGTCCAATTAGGATTGGAAATGGTTTTACATATGCTCAGACTTTCCTGGACCTTTACTAGTATCATAAAGATACAACAAAGAAAAGTTACGTTAAAGAATCCTCAAAAGTTTTAAAATTTAACTATTGCCTGAGGATTCTACAAACAGGACTTGAAACTGCAGGTCAGAAGTACCTTTATCACATGATCTACATTTTCAGTGTCAGACAGAAATACAGGAAGGAAAATGCACTATGTTTTAATGATTTGCTTGACTTCATACAGACCCTAACACACTGCAGTCAGAATTTTTTTTTTCCCTATGTAGACAAGTCTACATCTTGCACAGATTTCCTCAAATTCTGCAATATATTAGCATAAATCAGATTTGTTAAAAAAATTTTATACTTCAGAAATTTTCTAAATAGGAATAGAGACTCATGTATGTGCTGGAGGGACTGTTCTGATGTATGAATCACTGCTTCTAGAAATCCTTTTAGGTAGAGATTCATAATGTCTTAATGATCTTTCTTGAAAAATAAGCTCTACTAATGCAATGAGAAGCTCATGTTCCACTCCCTTCCTATTGTACCTGAACACCTGTGCCAGCCATTTTAAAAACAGGAAATCTTTGCTCTTGGTGAGATGTTTCAAGGATTATACTTCTGCCAAGATAATCATTAGCCCTTGTGGTAACCTCCTACATATAATGGACTCATGAAGTGACCTCAGGAGTCACCTTTACAACCTGAGCTGGTTTCACTCCTCACATTTAGGAGTGGAAAAATAGAAGCCAAAGCTCACTAGTAAAACAGTCCTATATATAAAGATTTGTAGATTTGCAGCTGAACAGAACTGGTCAAACAACCTTCAAATGTTTCAGCAGTTTGTGCACTTCTATGAAACCAAATCTGGAATTACTTTGATAAAAACTTCATGCTAGCAACCAATATCTGCTACATATACAATTTCTAGCCCATAAACTTGTAGGAGAAGACAGTTTCACAGGGACCAGAACTACTTTGCAGATGGCATAGGCCCAATTATAAAATTCCTGGACACATTTTGTTCTGCCTAGTTTAGTTAATTGCTTTGATACACTGAAAAATGAAGTCCAGCCCTTTTCCAAGTAAGGGCATAACCAGTTTTTCAGAAATTGAGTTTGTGTCATTTCCCCAGAGCTTATTAAAGAGTATTCCACTTAATGCTTTTGCTGAGGGTTTTTGCTTTTTTTTTTTTTAATAACAGCTATTTGTGCNCTTTTTTTTTTTAATAACAGCTATACGTGCATTTCATTTTGCAACGGTTTCCACAACAATTCTGCAGTGTTTAGTATTAGTATGTTATTAGTTTAGTATTAGTATTTAGTATATTCTTAGGCACCTTGTTCAATAAAGTAGATATACATGGAGTTATTAAGTATCTCTAATTTATTCTTTGATTTTAATATCGTAAT